>JAODJW010000045.1:8466354-8478051 GCA_026777045.1 Hyperopisus bebe
ACACACACACATATATATATATATATATATATATATAAAAGAAAATAAAGTGCTTTAAAAGAGAGCAGAAACCTACACAGCCATAGAGAGACATGGATGCCCTTTGTCAGGGAACACAGAAGCAATTTCCACAAGTATCAACCACTTCACATTAGTCGCAGAGGTTGAAGCAGAGGGCAGCTCGCCGTCTAATGATTTTATAATCACCGCATGTTCGTCATTCCAGCCAATCGCCCTTTTCAGATGGAAAGGAAAATGAGATACAAAAGTTAGGCTTGAATGAACCTTTCATTCTGGGATGACTGCGAGCAGCACTGCGTTTATCACCCTGGTGTGATGCAGTCATGCTGTCCGTCATCCCTCAAAAGGCTGCTGTTTATTGTTGCTTTATTGCAACTTTATTGAGATCTATACTGCAACTTTTCTGACCCCTGTAAATGTCTGAACAATGTGCCCAGAAAGCACAAGTCCAGGATGCTGAAGATTTAATCCAACATATAGTGCCGACTCATGGCTGGTACAGGTGAGAAGAACAGTAGACAACAGAACACACTGGAGGCTTTAATTGTTATCGACTTTACAATTGGCAGTCAGACATGTGTTTATAAGCATAGATTAATACAAATTCTGTCATGTAATTTTACCAGTAAAACCGGCGCTCTGCACTAGTCTCCAAACTGCTTTGAAAGACAAAATTTTGAAAACAAATTTCAAAATTTGCATCAAATGTTTTGAGCAGGTAGCATTTCTGAAAAACCAGCTTACACGGCAGTTGTCAGTCTCCTGGATAAAAGCCGATCACCACCAAGCTGCCCTCGCTCTCTACTGCAGCCAATCAGGCCCTCCAGAAAATGGGAAAGTCCAGCAGATCCAATCACAAGCCCCCGTTTATAATCTCTGCCTCATTGAGCACCCAGAGAGAAGCCTGGAAGCTGAAATGTAAAACACAGACCTTCATCATTGCCACAGATAGGGAGATTCGTTTAAGGATGACACCATTAGGACACTGTGTATTCAAAGACTTTCTTCTACATCCCTCAGTAACTTTGTGACATTTTTGTGGGGAATTACTGGTGTCTGTTAAACCAAGCGAACCCAAAAAATATTTCCCATGAGAACAACTGCAATACCCTACACTTACTACAGGGGACAGTATACACCCTCAAGTAGCAGTAACCTCCACAGTTAAAGAGCTTCACCAAATTGCTTGTTTAGGGGAAAGTAATTATAAAACACCTTTTGACTTGCCCCACAACATAAGTCATGTCTTTCTTATTGCCTGTTAGTCAACTGAACTAAGATCCCAACAAAATGTAAAATCATATGTCTGTGTCTTCAATAACGACTCAGAAATAGGTCACTTTCTCTCATTTACGAGAGCCGCTCCATGATAAAAAAAAGAATTGCTCCAATTCATTCTGTTCTCGTCTCTCTGACGGGTGGAGCGCTAACGCTAATCTCATTTAGGAGGTCATCAGCTCCTTAATTGGAATGGCCGACTCCGGTTTCAGCGCTGTGCCCTGAAGTCAGTCTATACTTAGATGGGCTCTTTTCCACTTTTTATTCTTGTTAAAAATACCTGCCCTTCAAACGTGACCAGCCCCCAAAACGTAACAGTGAACGCTTCTCTCACGTTTTTCCACTAAACCGTTTTCCCCAACTTAAAGGCAGATGTCTTTGGCATGGTTTTCCATGTGAAAATGGTGCGCCAGACCAACAGGTGGAATTTTAATGCACCCTTTACCCCCCTGGCCGCCCAGATCAAACATATTTCCCCAAAACCTGTTTATTCACCATAAATTAAAGAGTCAATGCAAACAGAGGCTCATTAGCATGACATTATTCATGTGGTAACGAGTCAGTTTTACCCAAAGTGACTTCCAATTTACATTTATAAAGCTTATTATAACCTCATACAAGTCATTCTGGTTAAGTATCTTGCTCTAGGGTTGTACTGTAACCCCCCTCCCTTTGGGATGTAAACTGGCTCAAACACTTTCGATCCACCTCCAGTCACCACTACAGCTGGAACTAAAAGTCACCACAACATTTGGAGGTCACCACAGTAGGGAGAGAGGCTCCAAAACCCAAGGTGGGTGGGACCAGGAGCTGCCAATCACTGGCTGGGTTAGTAACAAGGTAACTAATGGGAAGTGGGCGGAGTCTGTGGGTGACCCACAGCACGCAGTAGTTGTGCGCACAACACTGGGAAGCTTTAAGGTTGCTAAGCAGAAACGGGACAGAGAAGCAACACCAGACCTGGTGTGGGCAGGAGCTGAACTCACTGAAGGTGCTGAATGCAGTGTCACCTATTGCGTGCATGAGTGCGCAGCTAGGATGCACCTATCATGCAGTCAGGAGTCCATACGGAGATCTGCGCCCCCCCCCCCCCCCAAATTGATCCCAGGGTGTGTCGAATCCCAGAGACGAGCAGAGTTTTTCTGCTTAGTGTCCTTAAAGCCATCTGCACCTTCATCGGGGAATTATGTCCAGCCAATTGGAAATAAATTGTAATTAATCATCTGCAAATTCTGTAATCTGTGAAAAGCATCATTTTCTGGTGTTTTACACCCCCAGAAATTTGCAAAAATGTAGAACTACAACACTTACTGTTATGCTTTATCACATCACACCCTTTCTGTTGCTACATGTATCTGTGCTTTTTTCCACAGTATAACAATTCCTATGCCACTGTCGTTTCACTTCACCAAAGTTAACAGCCCTGATCTCCAGGGTTCCCTGCTTTGTCGGCCCCGATCAGCTGCACAGTCCGCAGCCTTGGAGTGAGTGCTGCCCACGGATCCCGCCGCAGTAAATGCCATTGGAGGAGGCCTCACCTACTCACTCCCACATGGAAGCATCTTCCAAGTCACTCCGTGACCCCAGCACATAAGCACAATATCATATGTATGTAACTGTGCGGGGAGAAAGAAATGAGAAAATATAGTGAGGCAGGCGACTGCGCCCCCACACTCCCACGCATCCTCAGGAACTGGGGGGGGTGGGGGAGGCATGTAGAGTGAGAGACAGAGCTCTATCCTGGGCTATCCTCTGGCGGATCGCTAATCCAGCAGTTCCCTGGGCTCCTGTTCTCATTAATGGCCCGGTGTGGCTCATGGCTCGTTAGCTGCACTAAACACAGCTCTGGGCCTCCAACAGATTGGGGGGGTAGGAAGAGAGAGAGTGTGATGGGACGTTCTCAAAACTAAGTTTGCGGTAGTGGTGTTGGGGCATCCTGAAGTGGACATGTGCGTGATGTGACATGTGCGTGATGTGATATGTGTGTGATGTGATATGTGTGTGATGTGACATGTGCGTGATGTGATATGTGTGTGCACTGCAGTCACTGCTAAAGCCTTGCCGGCTCTAACTGTCCTGCTGCTGCTGTTTTTTTCTATTCATTGGAAGAAAAAAAAAAGCAAATCTCCTGACTGAGGAAATTAAGGTTAAGTACCGCTCTCAAGGGCACAGAAGCAGGGCTCCTCCTGGGATGTGAACCCACAAGCACTCAGTGAAACATCCCCACACCCAGCTTGCCTCCAGCAAGGTGACCCACGAGGACAGTGATGTCATGGGCACGGCCTCATTCAGCAGCGCAGGCGGTGTGACCCCCTGCTCAGCCTGTGCACCCCAAACACCCACAAGTGGCCCCCCACACTGCCATGGCCTGTATAAAGCTACGAGCCCCAGTGGTAGTTCTCCTTCATCCCTCACTCTCTCTTCCTCCGTTCCTTGGTAGAAGCTCTCACTCTTTTACACCCACTAATCCGTGGGTGATTTTTAGTGGATTCTTACACATTTACAGCTCTAAGTGCCATACACACACAAGGCACATTCCCAGTGCTATACACACACACAAGGCACATTCCCAGTGCTATACACACACACAAGGCACATTCCCAGTGCTATACACACACACACAAGGCACATTCCCAGTGCTATACACACACATCCCCTGCACATTTCAGGTCCTGTACAAAGACATCTTCTGCATGTTCTTTGTGCTGTACACACACATTCTTTGCACATTTTAGATGCCTTAAGCACACACTTATGCATGGCATGTTCTAGGTGCTGTATACACATATCCTCTTCAGGTTCTAGGTGCGTACACACAATTTTTTGTGTTCTGCAGTCCAGTCCTTGATCCTAGTGAGCTGTCAGGTCATGACAGGTTCTCTGCTCCATTAGAACAACTTTCAGATTTCATTTGAATCCGGGGCATCAATCAAACTGGATAAAACACATTTAAACAGACCCCACCTCCACAGCACCCCCAGCTTTCCAAACACACCCGCACTCATTCACCATCCCTCCAAGCCATTTACAGCTTCCAATCGGTTCCTGTTGATCACACCTGGGAATGTTGGACTTTTATGTGGCCGGCCAGGCAATACCGCAACTCGTGCACCGCTCCCGGGAGAGCTGCAGCAGGGACCGCCTGTGAACGTTCACACTCTCTCAGTAATGTGCCTTTGCTCGCCCTCTCTCTCTCCCCCGTCCGCCTGCAGCATTCCATGCATCACACTGTTCTGCATTCTGAATTTGCGCTTCATTGATTCCATACTCTGTGGCACCCCCTTGTCTCCCTGATCCCCCCCACGTCTATGGCCACAACATGCATTTTCACCCCTCCACACTTCACCGAACTCCTTCCCGCCTCTGCCCATCTCTCTCTCTCTCTCACACACACACACACACACACACATAAACACTCTCTTCTGGCTTGGGACTCTACAGTACCACTCATCCCGACAGCCTGGTTACCGGTGCCCCCCCCAGGCCCACGGCCCCTAACCTCAGAGTGTGTCCTGGGGCAGCACGGTGACTTCAGAGTGGTGGGCTGGACGCTGATCGTGTGGAGCGGAGGTCCTGCTCAGGAGATGCACGCTGGAGAAGTGGAGGTGAACTGAAGGGGAGCGACAGATAGATAAAGGCAGCAGGAGGGAGGGACGGAGGGAGAGAGGGAGAGAGAGAAGGAGGGGCTTCACTTTGTTACGTGGGGGGGAGCCTGGTGAGGCTAGAAAGGAAGGATTGCGTGCTGGCGAGATGAGAGGATAAAAAAGAGACAGGAAAGTAAAAAGGAAGGGATTAAAATAAAAGGTAGGAGAAAGGGATGATGGGATGCAGGTGAACATGGAGAAGAGGAACAAATTAAGAGAGATGCAAATAAGTCAGTGTTTGACAGGTGCAGAATCTACAAACCCATGACAATTAAAATTATCATCATGACCATCATCGGCAAAATTACAGAGGGTTATTCTGCATTTTGTCCACTAGGATGTAGTGTTGTGATGCGTACAAAAGGCACTACCCATTCATATATCTTCCAAGTACTCTCGGTCTGGGTCACAGTGGGGGGTGGGGGGGGTGCCTGGAGCCTCTGCCTGGTACTATCAGGGCACAGACAGAGGTACATGGAAGGGATGTCAGTCCATCAAAGACACTTCTGAGGAGGGGGATACCGGCACTGGTTTCACTCAGATGTTAGCGCCGAAAAATTGTAAAGCTTGGTTCAGCTGAAATATTCCAAATAATACTTTTAGTATTAGTTCCCTTTCTCTCTGTATTTGGAACCTCTGGACAGATTTTGTGTCAAAGTCAAAGGTCAAAGTGGTACTAGAAATGGGAAAAACTCAACAGAACTCCCCTTATTATTCAGTGCTGGGACGCAAGAAACAGTCCCAGTGCTCTGAAAAGAAGAAACAAAGAGGTGAATACGCTCCACCTTCAGGCACTGGAGCATGGGTTACAGTTCAAAATAACATTTCGGACATAGGGCAACACCATACTGTCATATGGCTTATGCTTGCAAAATATAACACCTGAACTCCATAAAGAATGGAAGAATTTAATTTGTCACCTGAGTCATATGGCTACAAAGTCACTGTGTCATTATTAGAATTGCAGAGCTATATATAGGAAATAAATGTTTATTATAAAAGGCAGACCTAAAGAGAGACATT
Source organism: Hyperopisus bebe (assembly GCA_026777045.1). Classification (NCBI taxonomy): domain Eukaryota; kingdom Metazoa; phylum Chordata; class Actinopteri; order Osteoglossiformes; family Mormyridae; genus Hyperopisus; species Hyperopisus bebe. The sequence goes on from JAODJW010000045.1 coordinate 8,472,321, forward strand.
GTGTAGTCAAGAGAAATGAGTAACGTCACTGTAGGGGAACCACAGCGTTATTTCCAGCTTCGATATCAAGTTTATCTAGTTCAGCAGTGTGGCAAAGGATTTGCAGCGATGTGCTTCCCCTTTTGTCTTTGCTGTGAACGAGCTTGTTACTGCAGCAGATGCCGGCTCACACACACTGCGGAATATGTTTGCATATTAAGGAAATATTAAAATAAACACGCCTGTCGTCAGTTACCCTCCAGCATCCTTACTTTTAGGCATCCCTAACTCTCATCGTTGGCCTCAATTTCCAGATCATCTCCATGCATCTCAGGAGGTTGGGTATCTTGTGGGATCTGGAGCCCAAGGTCGGCGGACAGCAGTGCTGTGGATTTTCATACAATGATGTTAAGAAGCACTTCACACCTCATTTCAAGTGACGTATAATTTCTGCAGTGTATCAACCTCTCTTCTGCTAATAGACACAATATCCCAATGTTTATTTGAAGTTTTCCAGACACAATGTTTTGCTTTTTTCTTTGTAATTAAATGGTAAATATTGGAATAGTTGAATTGCCTAGGTGAAACATATCATAAAGAGGTTTCAAGACAGTACATCGTTCTTTTAATTTACGTCACTAATACATCGAGCAACATATAAAAATCGAAATGCTGCAAATTACTATAATTCGTTACATTACGGCATAGAGACTACCATAAAGTGTCATTTTTGTGCGTATCTCAAATTGAATTATATGAACACACACATCTCCCATATATACGTATGAGACGTATGTGTGTCTGCAGAAGATCACTGGTTCAAGCCCAACCTCAGCATGTCTGTCGGTCCCAGGACAGGTAGCTGCCCTTCACAGACAGCTTACTCTACAAAGAACAAGTTGAGGGAGTAAAAAAGACAATTTCCCCACAGGAATCAATTGTTATATATATATATATTAGATCCAGGTTTCATTTTATATTGATCCCTCTCAGATTTTTCATGCAGTATGTTCAACTGAAAGCAGCTATATTTCAGTATATTTCTGAGCTTTGCACCGGAAAGGCCAAAGGTGCCATGTAGTCACTATACAGGCAGGTTCACTCTTCTCCATACACGGACATGTCCATATGTATGTGATGCAATTCACTGTGGTCAAAAGCATGCAGTGTTGTGAAATGTAAATTATTATTATTATTATATTGTTTTTATGAAGATGGAACAAACAATACATGAAGAAATGTATGATACTGGCCTACTGCCTAACATACTAAAACTGGCATCCAATATTTAAGCCTTATCAGCGTTCTAACTTAGCACCACTTGAGCTACTTTGAAATAAAGGTTATGAAGGCATTTGATGATCAACCATTTTCTGTAGTGGAGGTAAAGTACCGGCCAGGTAAATGTTTATAATTCATTATTAAATCTGGCCCATAGACCTTTTTTCTTCCACAGAATAAAAAAGTCATTCCGCTAATCTGCGCCAGCATGCTTGGTACATTTCATATTTTTTTCTGAATAAAAACAAATTAATTCCTTATTGTACTGGCCAGGTTCATACTTCACTTTTCCTCATGCTCTCTTGGTCTGTGAATCAGTGTCAGACACAGAAGGTCGACTGCGCAGGGCAGTGATATTCTACAAGACCAGCAGAGGGCAGATGTATTGCAAAAAATACAAATACAAGCAGCTGAGTGATACGGATAAAGATTTTAGGCTAGGCTTGGGGGGTATTAATACGACATACTGGGGCATTTTCAAATCCTTTTGACAAAATTTGCCCCCCACCCCTCACCAGCAAATTTTATCGCAAACATTTCAAAATGCCGGTGTTCTGCCATTTTTGCTGCCTTTTCCAGAATTTGCTACCATAGCAGAAATTTGCAGTTATACCTGCTGGTGTTTGCTTCCTTGCCAAAATATCATATTCATACTTTAGAATGGATATTTGTATATATTTGTATGCTTCCGGAAACTGCCACCTATAGTTTTGAATGGGGTAAATGTAGTGCCAGGTTAAGAATGTAATGTCAAATAAGTTTTGTTCCAGGTAAAACAGAACCATAAAGCATGTTAGTTGCTTTTTAAATATTTTACTTAAATTAAAACAAAGACTAAAATTTAAAGTAGCTTCAACAAAAGAAAACAAATACTCATGTACTGTCAAGTTTAATGGTAAAATTTGGTCCCATATTTATGGAATTTGGAGTCTGTCAGAATACAAACAATATATTGCCACCTCAATTGCTTGTAATAAATACAAACATCAACAAAATACAAATAACATTTAAGATAAACTATGCTACAAGCAAGGGTAGCAAGCATTTTCAGACATTGTAGATGTGTGAAATAATGTTGATTTACATGTTATAGTGCTTGGAAGCTATTTTTGTCAGGTAGAAAAAAGGGCAGAACATATGTGGTATAATGTCAGGACAGTATATGGTCAGGTCAGGTTGAGGAACATGCACTAGTACCGTGTGTTGCCGCACCCACCAGACGACCACACATCTCAGGGTCCCGGAAGGCGACTCAGGCCGACGCGCAGTCCAAGGTCATCCTCTGGAAATGGTTGTCTATCCACCATAGCCAGTTACATGAGCATACCCTTGGCCTGGTCTGGCAGCTCAGGTCCCCAGCAATGAGGATCCTGCGAGCCAAATCACCCTAACTGATGCTCCCTCACAATGCAGGTAATGTCCCTCATCAGGGACTCCCTAAGCAACTGTTCATTTAACATAAAGTCAAACCCAAGGATTCTCAGAAGAGTCACAGTACCAAAGGAGTCCAGTCTACATTTCAGGTCCGGGGATAGAGTCCATGTCTTGCAGCCATACAGCAAAACATTCCATTCCAGCGACCCCATGACCCCCAAAGCTCTCCCAATCCATTTACTGACCTAATAGGGAGTCACCAGAGAGATGAATGTCACTGCTAAGGTAAGTGAACCTCTCAACGAGGTCGACATTCTACCCCTGCAAACAGACACACTGTGTGATGCGCGAACTCACGCCGTACGCGGAGAGTGAATTTTCGTGTTCACAGCCTAACCAGGTAGCTTCTCTCATGAATATTAACGTTTTCCCGAACTACCCTGAAAAAATAGGTAGCACATGTCGATGGGAGCATGTTCACCACCCAATCGGACACTTTCATGAATATAAATGAGTCTTCCCAAACCAGCATGCAAAATGAAAATTAGCGTGCAGACAAGTACATTAATGTGCACAATTTGCTTTTGTAAGTTGCTTTGTTTTGCTTTGTCAAATTTTCAAGTTGCTTTGTCTTTTTACCTAACCACCGTACCACTGACTGGTGATTTCCAATTTTGTTTATGGAGAATTATCACAACTATAAATGCTCTCATGTAGCAGTGGGAGATGGATGAAATCTGCATTAATAACTGAGGTTTGGAGAAAGCAGTATGTAGGCCCACTAGAAGGTTTTCAAAGTGAATCTCATTAGATATCTCAATTAGGGTTGTCCTGAACCATGAAAATCGGGACTGTTGATTGACACTACCGATAGTGCCAATGATAAGTGAGGTTACGTCGCAGCACGTCACGGTGTATTTACAGCAAGCTTGGGAAAAAAAACACTAGTTCCTTTTTCTCTTTAATTTTGATTGAGGCTGATTTTTTTGTCTATCTGTGTGCTGCCTCTAGGGCATGTTCTTCAAATAACTTGTTGGAGAAACAGAAGTGATTTAAGTGCACTTTAAATTTTGTTTAAAATTACTGATTATCATACTGCCTTTTTTTCTTTTTTTGTTGTACATATGCCATGAATTATATGCTCCATGCATTAGGGGTAAGTAAGGTTGTAATCCTGTACTGACATTAAGGTTGCCAGCTGTCCCTTATATACTGTAATATGGGATCATCCTGCATTGCAAAATAAACTGCTGCCTCCCGTACTACACGGGAGGATCCCAACGAGGAACGCAGGCCATATTGTATAAGGGATGGCTGGCAACCCTATTGTCAGTACCGATAGACAAAAAAAGTCAACGTCAGAGAAAATAAAAAAGAAAAAGGAACTAGTGTTTTTTTTCCGCCAAGTTTGCTGTAAATACACCATGATGTGCTGCAACATAACCTCACTTATCATTGACACTATCAGTGTCAATTAACAGTCCCGCCCAATTTTTGTGGTTCAAGACATGCATGATGCATTTGGCTCTGTTTAAAGATGTTTTAGATGTTTTTACTAATTTTATTTAATCATTCTGATATGGGTTTTATTTTATTTTGTTTATATATTATTAACTTTGTTGTTTTGTTTTACAAGTGCTTTCTGGTACTTGCCAGGCTATCATTGTAAATAAGAAATTGTTCTTAATGCTTTGGCTGGTAAAATAAAGGTTAATGAATGAATGAATGAATGAGATGAGATGACCTCTGAATCAGCCAATAATAAAGCAGTGGTTCTCAACTCCAGTACCGGGAACCCACTGTTATTGGCTGATTGAGAGGTCATGCCGAAAACTCCTCCGTGGATCAGGTCCCCCCCCTCCTGCTTTAGATAACAGTGTCTGCTAAATACATAAATGAAATGTGAAGGACACTCACAGAGTCTGGTGCTGTGGGACCTGAGAATCCCAGTGAAACCAGTCACGGAAGAACAGAGTGATTGCAACACATGTCTAAGGAAACTGGCTAGTCTATCTGTTAAGAACTAGAGCGCGGGAAGTTCTTGAATCACGTAGCAGGTCACTTGCTTTTGTACTGGCTTGGGATTGATGCGTCAGCTAAGAAAGAGATATTGAGGGGAATGAGGAAGTAATCAAAATGTGAATGCTAGCATTTTTGAAACTCACAAACTAGGGTAGATGAGGAAACTGTAGTTATGCTATTCGTAAATGATCATGCACACATCTTGCACAAATGAAAACATCCCCTCCTTGGATCCTAGTCACCAGCTGTTGCATGAAGCATGCAATGCCTATATTTCCATTTAGCACTGGGATGCAGACAATGAAAATGTGGAACTCCTAAAATAATGCCAATAATTAAAATGGTGTACAAAACTTAAACTACCCAATCCCTGGAGGGGAGACTGATATCTAGAAAATGTTGCTGCATAAATTTCGTTGGCTGGAAGTACTTTCTAAGTAAATTAGAAATTGTGTATATTCGCAGCATGTTATACTGTACAGTATATGTTGTACTAGATTACTTACATGAGCCAAAGACTAATCATTTTGCAACTTTCTGAAAGAGTAATTTCTAAACTCAACTAGTTATAAAGGTTTGTCTTTGTGATACCAGTAGTAAAGGAAAGGCAAATTAGCTTGTATCATTCTTAGCGTGAAGCTTCCCCTTTTTAAAGTTTTGTTCGCACCTACACCCCTATTTTGGTTTCAACCCCAGCTGCAGGTGTGATGTGGTCGGTGCATATGTAGCAGTCTCATCTTTCAAACACTCTTTCTACAGAGTGAGCTCAGTTATGTCTGCAGGTCTAATAAGACTGTCGAGCATTTTTTAAGTCATTTCCTCAGCTGCCAAACCTGTGCACACGACAATGTACAAGAGCAGATGCGTTGTGCATTCAGAAACACATTCTTCCATGCTGCTGTTAAAATGAGCTGTTATTTTTTCACCTGTGGCCTTCCTGTTAGCTTTAATGAGTCTGGCCCATGAGTGTAAATTACGGGGGATGGGGGGGTTGTAGCCCCCCAATAAATCAAAACCAGCTAATACAACCCCCCCCAATAATCATTTTCCTCCCGCAATGGGTGGAAACCTCAAC
>JAODJW010000045.1:8478151-8491196 GCA_026777045.1 Hyperopisus bebe
CAGCCAAAGTTACGCCCTTGGTCTGGCCGTTCTCCTCTAATACCTCTCATTAACAAGGCATTGGCCACATAAGTGCCCCCAACAGGACGTTTTTTGTTAATTGCACAATTCTCTGCAAACCTGTAATGCATAAATACCAGGAAGGTGGCTGTTTCTGAGATGCTGGAACCTTTATTTTCAGCACCATCAACTGCCTCACTTAGATCAGGTTAGAGTTAGAGTTAGGGTTAGGGTTAGATATTCTAGTATTCGGTCGAACAGTAATATAAACCTCTTGACCCTATCTGCATACCATATATATTCAACCACATAATTACTTTTGGAGAAACCTGTACTGCATAGTAAACTGGACACTGACTGTATTCTGGCAGCAAATCAATGAAACAGCATTTTCTCAATGCTTAACGAAACAAAAAAAGAAAACTTGTATGTGCCAGCATTTACTCTTGTACCCTTGATACTTAACTAGGTATCCAGATAAGTATGCAGCTGGGTGACTTTTGTAGCCTAGCAAACGTAAATCAACACCGCCACTGCCCTCTAGCGTCCGTGATGTAGTGACGGCTCCCTTACGACGCAGTAAGATGTGGATGTCAGTCGAGGTTGGTGGGGTCCCAGAAGCATCAGTAAGATACATTATGAAACATTTAAGAAATACTCAACCTGCATTCTGAGTGCCTGCACACAGCTGCCGTAATGAGGAGAAGCCATTCACAATATTTTTTTCACATCTTTTTCAGGTGTGATATGAACATGTCAAAGAGCAACCAGATACTCTTGAGAACTTTCAGGGGCATTTTTTGTAAATGCCATTCACTGAAAATAAACTTGATGATCGTTTAAAAGGTTTGCGAATCTTAATACATAGCATACCTTTCAAAAGCACCGAGAACTTATGTGAGAAGAGTTATAGTCAATGATTACATGCCGAAATATAGCCATGGCGTCCCTTATATCCAGTAGATCTATTCCTGGAAATGTAGGCCACTTCTCTGTAACATCTTTTTAACTATTTGTTGTTAAGACCGCATCTAGCGCTGCATTCAAGAAGTAGTATTTAATGACGCTATTATCTACTGTAATAGCATCTACTGTAAGCTATAAGTGATGCCCCTTTAAAATTTTAAAGTGAAACACTTTATTTCTAAGCTTTATTTAGTGTGTTAAAATGAACTGTACACCCCATACACGCTGAATGTATGTATTACTAGAAGACCTGACGACGGCAAAGATGCATGACGCTCGCCGCCCCCTCCCAATAATTCCCCGAAAAAGGGGAAGCGATCGGCTCAGAAATTTGCGGCGTGTCATACCAGGACAGAAGTAAATGACGGCTGCTTTTGCGGAATAACGGGGGGTGCGCGTATGGGTTTTCCATTAATTTAAAGCAAACTGCACTCCAGCAAAAGTTCAGAAAATAATGAGGGACGCTGTAAAATAGCAATTATTAGCGGAAGCGAAGGAAAAGGGTCCGGGCGAAGAATCGGACCGCAACATCGGTACATGGTGAGAAATCCTTTAATTTATAAAGTTTGTATTCCTGAAATTTATTCCTCAATAAGATTCTCTTGGCTTTCGTTTTCCTTTGTCTTTGTATTTGATCAACATGTGGTTCTTCCTCGGAAGAACAACCTTTACTCCGTTAACGAATAATGTGATTTCGGCGCAAATTTTATTTATTCTAGTACCAGTTAACTGCAAAAAAAGCGTTCCTTTTCATAAACTTCTGCGAAGTAACGCAAACCTTTGAGAAGAGTAGGCAACCGATTGCTTGTCTGTTCGTTTAACGAGTTTAAACTAGGCTAAATAATACTCAGTGGTTCTCGTGTCTTATTCTACAGTATTGTAAATGCGGAGTACAAAAAGAGATCTAAAAATCTCAAGGTTAAAAAAGTCAGAGCAAATGTTTTGATATATTACATCAAACTAAACGCACAGGCGGTATTTGTCAAAATGATTTTCTACCGTCTAAATTTAGTTTTGCCGGTCATGCTACCTTTCTGGATAAATCACTTAAAATGATGAACGATTTAATAATGCAGAAGTGTTTTACACCCATATTTTTATATTTTTTGCATATATTTTGTTATACGCATGACCATTTTACTGACATTTAAAAACAATGGCACGATTTATTTATATTCCAGTACCAAAATAAAGCAAGAGGGTTTGTTAATATATACGTACAGTACCAGTCAAAAATTTTGATACACCCACCCACAGAAAGGTTGATTTGTTCTAATTCTGTACATTTTATAATAATTCTAAAGACATAAAATGTTGGGGAGGCAGCTCTATGAGTTAAGACTCAGAAGGTTGGCGGTTCAAATCCCGTGATCAACAGAGTGATCCCACCATTATGGCTCTTCAGCATGGTCCTTCACCCCAATTGACTGACCCTACTTTCTCTCTGCCAGTTCCCACATATATCTTGAGCACTCATTGGTTATTTTTCCTACACTCTCTCTAAATATAGGGAGGGGAGCGCTAGTGTAGCAGCTGTCTCTCTCTCCTCCTCTGTCCCTCTTCAGTCCCTCTCCCCCTCTTCCATCCCACTCCTCCTCTTATGTACCCTCCCTTCTGTCTCTCTCCCCTCCTCTGTCCCTCTTCTGACCCCCTCCCCCTCTTCTGTCCCACTCCTTCTCTTATGTCTCTCTTCTCCTCTGTCCCTCTTCTTTCCCCCTCCCCCTCTTCCATCCCACTCCTTCTCTTATGTCCCCTCCCTTCTGTCTCTTTCCCTTCCTCTGTCCCCATCCCTCTTTTCTGATATGGACAGCTTTCTGTCTCTTATCCCCTCTAATACTGAATTTGTCTGTTCCACTTCTCTTTTGCTAGTCAGTGCCATCCTGTGTGACTCCAGTCCAGAAATTTCACAAGAACACGGAACCTTTTATGAATATCACATTATTGCTAAGAGCGTGAATTTTCCCAATATACTAGGGGAAGAACATTCAGTGGTACAGGAAAATAAACTGTTAAGTCGATAGAAAAAAATATTCTCAAAATAAGGAAATAAATTAGATAAGACAGATGAAATGAGATGAGATACAAATTTATTGATCCCACACTGGGGAAATTTACTTGTTAAAATAGCCAATAGAAATAGACTACAGTAGAAAACAAAATGGACACAATTATTACAATTATTAATAAATACATATAAAAACAAATAATATTAAAGAGGCACATGGTGTACAGTGTCCCCCATGGTTAAATGCTTAAAGCACACTTTACAGGACATGTCTGTAATATTTAGGTTTATTCTTGCCATCTTGTTGCAGCAAATTCACAACTCGTCTGGAGGACTGGCTGCAGGTCACGTCTCGAGGCCGTATTCCTGGTTTTTTGTTTTGATTTTTACTTTCCTAATTTTGACATTTCTTACTGATATATGTGTGTTATTTCTTTTCTCCTCAGTTTTTAGCTGTGCTCTTGGGGGTTGGGTGTGCCGGTGACCATTGTTGGTCTTTTGTTTCTTTTCCTTTGAGGTGCTGTCTCAGGGTGTATTGGGAGGGGGGGTGTTCGAGTGTGTTTTGTTCTGTTCCGTCTTGTTCTTTGTTAAAAAATCTCCAATAAAAATTTGATCACAAAAAAAAAAATGTTGCAGCAAATACCAAGTGGGCAAGTGTAGTCGGATCGCAAAATCATTCTGAGGGAACACAAACTTTTGCCTGGAATCACAAAAGTATTGCAAGAGAACACAAAACTTTAAAAAAATATATTTTCCCACCCTGACCTTTTAGGGGCTACATAGACGACAAACAACAAAATCACAACAAATGGTCTAATGCGGTTATTGGCTACAGTGACACATTAAAATTAAAATGGATTAAAATGGATAAATTGTAGTTTGAATATGAATGTTTGAATGTTTCACATCATGTTCAAACGAATGTTTGAATATCATTTAACAATCAAATCTAACAATGGTACAGAGCAGAAATTTTGGTTGACTGTGGATACAAATATAAATATTGCACCCTATGGATATGAATAGAAATCACATATGTATTTGCAGCGGATATTGCTCAAATGTAAATAACATTCATGGATGATGGACATTCAGTTGGTGAATTTAATGGTCTTCAGTTGACTGTGGTGTTATAGAGTCTGATGGATGTATTGTTGGCCTAACCGGACAAGTGAGTTGTATTGCTCTGTCCATGTCCTTCTAGCAGCACCAGAGAGCAGCATCTCTGCCTGCTTACATGTCTATACAAAGATTTTAAGCAGCTAGAGTTTAGAGCTATGGATGGATTTAGATCTCAAAGGGATACAATTCAATCTCCACAGAGATTCCCAAAGAAATAGGTTGAGCTGGCGATAAAGTGTTTTTCATTTTCATAAAAGAGCCAGCTGAATAAATTGGGCAAGGTTAGCGCACAGGTAGTACCTCTCCAGGTAAGGAAGCTGTGAGAAAACATTTTGCACCAAGCCAGAAATCCTAAGTGCGTATGTGTTATGAGCTCAGCAGCTTGGCGCTCAACGTGCTGACGATGTTGTCACTATCATGCAGCTCCGCATATCTGTTCGAGCGATCTCGCCTGCCACAACACTCAAAGGCGCTATAACCTACCACTTAACTCTCAGAACCCTTCTCTTGTTCCTCATCTCTTTGAGCAGAGTGAGCGAGGCCAGCGGTGCTGCCAGCAGTGTGCCTGCAGACCAGAGGCTGGCCCTCCCTTTGCTGTAGGAAGGATGTTTCTCGTGTGGATGCTATGTATTGCTGCCCCCCCCATCCTGGCCTTGACGCCTACACCTATGTCCTGTACGCTCGATGCCAGCTCACACCACGGTAAGGACGGCACCCTAACTCTAAGCCGGAATGGGAAGAAGGTGTCAGGCAGCTCTTCTAAACATTCCAACCCTCCTTTCCATGTCCAGTTTCCTCCCTGGTGGACTCGGTCCAGTGCTACAATGACTACAGCTCGCACATTCGCTGTACGTGGCCAGAAAGCACAGAGGAGCACCAGCTGGAGAATCTCTCTCTCTACCACAGCGACGCTGAGGGCAGGTGTGATGGTGGAGGGGATGACAGATGAATGTTCTGGATTGTATGGATTTGTATGGATGGATGTATGACAGAATGAATTATTGCCAAATACTGTACCACCTACTGGGTTGGTGTTCAAATTACAGGGAACAGGACTGACAAACATGGAATAATGGGGAATGGAGGACAGGAGAAAGGGAAAATAACATGGGGTTAGGGTTAGGAATCAGGACGTGAAGTAGAGCAATATGAAGCATCTGTAGTGGTGCTGAACGGTAATCTTGACAACCCAAGTGTGCAACAGAGTGTAGCAAAGCAGCAGCCCTAACAGGCACAGCATACACTGCACAGCTAAGTGCAGCAATGGGGGAAAGCTATAGACCCTGATCAGGATAAGTGGATGGATGGATGGACCAATGGATGGATGGATGACCTATGTATGTTGCAAAATGAGGGTGCAAATCCCAAGGTGGACAGGATTGTTATGAGATGCCTATGACAAAGAGTTTGGGGTAACCCTGTCTGCCCCCAGTGCTGCAGCTTCCTCCATGCCATGGGCCTCAGAGTAATGCCCCCCCCCGCTCCACCCTTGCCAGGGAATCGCCCTGTGTGGCTTACAGCCCTCCTGAAGGCCGCCACGCAGAAAGGTGGTGTCGCTACAACACCACCCAGTTTGTCCAGGGCATCCAGCATGAATTCTTCTTCAAGACCCCGCTCCCCCCACAGATGTCCAAGACAATGAACCTGTCGCAACATGGTCAGTGTGGTTGGCATGCCCCCCATTCTGATGTTGTCATGGGAACCCTCTCCCCCAAATACCCACTAAAACAGCATACTTATCAATCCCGAGATAATGTGAAAACGTGATTTAATCATGTCTGCAGGCCCTGAAGCAGAGTGACTGAGTTTGATTCTGACATTCTCTTTTCGCAGTGAAAGTTCGCTCGCCCCCAGCTCTGTCCCAGCAAGCCTTGCACAATGGCAGCAGGTTGCTGTCTTGGCACAGCCCCTTGCCCTCGGGGTCACCCCTGTACCCCACGCTGAGGTACGAGGTCAGCTATAGGAGGCCCGGCCATGACTGGATGGTATGTCTGCTCGTACTAAGTCTACCAACATGAGTCTGACTTCAGGCAAGTGGCCTTGAAACCCATGGTACATGTGAGCTGTCAATCACTGACTGGCGCCGCCCACTCGTAAAAGTAACCCAGCCACCATGGATTAGAAGGCCTCAATCCACCAATAACTATACGCAAATTTCCGGGAGGCAGGCGTCTGTGAAGTGTGATATGTTGGCTTTCATGCGGTCCTTCTACTCATTGCTCCGTAGGTGCTGGACGTTTCACAAACAAATACGACGGTCAGCAAGGAGTGGCTGGTACCCGGCAGCGAGTATGAGGCCAGGGTGAGGGCGCGGGCGGGAGCCGGCTTGTGGAGCGACTGGAGCCCCCTGGTGCTGTGGCGGACTGAGGAGGGTGAGTGTCAAGCATGCATCAGCAAATGCCTCCCCCATGCTGAATGGCTTAATTGAATATCCATAAGCAAGCACATGGCCAACTGCCCTACACTCAGCATCCCCTCTTTGGTGTGATGTAGCTGAGGTCCACACTGCATGCTACTTATCCAGGATCTCATTTCAAGGAGGAAGGCCGACCTCCTACAGTCATCGTAACGGCCGGTTAGATGGAGAGCCACAAGAGCGGGGGTCTGCTAACTCTCTTCCCCCCCTTCAGCCCTGGGGCCTGAAGGCCCTTCCAACCTGCAGTGTCTGTCTGATGGAGACGTGACAGTGAGCTGCAGCTGGGAGCTGAAGAGGGAGTCTGCTCAGTCCATCACTTACAACCTGTTGTACCGCACAAGTCGCAGCGCACAGTGAGTGCCCAATGTTCACACTGGGACTGTCCCACCAATCAAGGGTACAACAGCACTATCCTCTAGAGCAGGGGTCTCCAACTCCGGTCCTGGAGAGCTACTATGCAGTAGGTTTTCTATCCTACCTGGCTTCTTATGAGCCACAACTGTTCCTCTTATTTACCCAAAGACAGCTGTGGCTCATTAGAAGCCAGGTAGGATAGAAAACCTACTGGATAGTAGCTCTCCAGGAGTTGGAGACCCCTGCTCTAGAGTCTAACCACCACTTTACATTGTGGCGTTCCTAATCCCTGGATTACCTGGTGTGGGCACAGCCTAGTCTCATGCATCCTTCTCACACCTTATCTCTCCCCCCCATAGACCACAGAGGTGTTGTGAGACAGTCCTGGTTACCAGTGACTCCCGTAACCCCGTGCTGAAGTTCAGCTGTTCCTTTTCCCTGCCTGTAGATGAGGAACTCCAGGTTGAGCTCACTCCTGCCCACATTACTAAGCAGTTTCTCTCTCACAGTCATAGTAAGTCCTCCCTCTTCCTCCAGTCCTAACCGCTCGTTTGCTCGTTTGACATGGGTCAGAATGAGTGGATGCCATTATCAGTTCCTCCTTTGCACAGCAAGGTCTCTACATTATAGCAGTAGACAATGTAAAATGACTCATTGGTATGGCATGTTCCACAGCTTATGATGGTGCTGCCATCTTGTGGCCAAAAATGGCACAGCAGGCAACAATGCTAATTCCTCAGTGCAGTGTCACTGGGCCATGTGCTTGGCATAAGTGTCTGTCTTCCACACAGTTTATCCCTTCCCTCCGAGCCCTGTGCAGTTGAGAAAGGATGGCCAGGACTGGCTGCTCACCTGGACCGTCCCGGAATACAACGCCAAAATTAGACTGTCTCACGAGGTGCACTACTGGGACTCTGAAACAATGGTAAGGGAAGACACCTGTGCATCATCAGCATGTTCGCAGGATTGAGCTCAAGATCAGCTATCAGATTATACTTATCCTCAGTCACCTTTTTGCTCTGCCTTTAAATTGCTGTCAATACTGAGAGCGGTGATCTTCATCCTTGTCCTCCTCTTCACTCCCTGTGTCTGTCACCAGGACCACAAATATTTGAACTTCTCGGTGGACTTAAACTCTTACCACATTTATGGAGCCACCCTGCGCCCTGCTACCCGCTACTGGGCACAGGTGCGAGCAGTGCCCGCTGAATACTTCAAGGGCCGACCTTCCGAGTGGACGGAACCGGTGGAGTGGGTCACCCCTCCAGGTAAAGTCACACCTCCGACTGCCACCATCGGGATCTTACTGCCCATACAGAAACCTCTGGATTCAAAGCAGAATCTCTTTGTTTGTGTAAATCCTTGCTGTGCTTCTAGGTTCATGGTCAATGCCCATGATCGTGTACATCTTCGTTGCGGTGCTTGTGACCATAGTCTTCATCGGTCTGTATGTGAGTCTTCCTGCTTTTCACAGGTAACCATTACTGCTATAGCTTGTGTTCATATTTTAGAATAGAATAGAATAAAATAGAATTATTGTTACTGCACAATGTAAAGTGAAATTCAAAAATTTAGTTCTTATTAGTGCAAACTTGGCCATCAACCATGGCAACAACACAAAATAAATACAAAACGTCTTAAAATTAAATCAAATAAAGCATGTGGGTATATAAGATATATATTTGTGTATAGTAGCTTGAGGTGTGAACCATACAGTTAATATTCCACTTTAGGATATAATATACACTGCATTCCCACCAGAGGCGGCCATTTCAGGTCCAGAAAATAAAAAACCAAACCAGGATTTTGTTTCAACCAACCAGTTGAGCACTCTGTGACTCTGACTCTTTATATTCAACTGGTTGGTTGAAACAAAATCCTGGTTTGGATTTTTACTTTCTGGACCTGAAACATCCGCCTCTGATTGTCACTGACACAGATTAGAGTCATGGATGAGAGCGAGTCATAGCACTCAGTTCACATATAGCACTTGGATGGAATCTGTTTTTAAACCTAGTGCCTAGTGGTTTATGTCTTAATTGACCTGTACTGCCTGCCAGGGGGAACAGGTCAAGCGGATAGTGACCCAGATGTGAACAGTCTTTAGTGATACTTAACACTCAAGGCAGCATGTGGGCAAAGTGCCACTCTCATTTCCCAGAAAGGGAAGCTGCAGTTTGCCCCTGGAATGAGGAACTTTCATTTGTCAGTAAGCAAGTAGCCCACACACTGCATGTAATGCTAGACATATGCTACAGGCATCCACATTACAGAATATTAACCTTGATAATGTTACCCTTTTTTGGTGTTTCTCATGCTCCCAGGAGGGTAGTCAGCTGGAACGTGTCCCTTCCCTCTCCCATCAAGAGCAAAGTTTTGGAAGGAATCTTAAAAGTAGGTTTCTTCTCCAGTCTGTGCTGTACTCATTTTGTGAGACACCCATCGGAATGCACCTCATCTTGGCATCCCAGCATTAATGTGTCACCAGATCACACAGAGAACTGACCAGTCTGTGAGTTAAATCTTGTAAAATGAGCGAACATTTGAGACAAACGAGAGATGAAACAGGAAACAAGATGTCCTCCAGAAACTGGCACACCCGTATCTAACTAAACAGTTTGAAATGGACACAGACAGTAACTGTTTTCCACAAAAATTATTATACAATTACAAATAATTACTGTAGTGTTGTAGTACAGGATGCAAGGAACAAACAAATCACACACAAATCCAATCCTACAGGTGATGGGCATAATGAGGCCATTTTGTATCAGAACACGGTCCCACCCCCATTGAAAAAAACCGACAATGTACATCCATCCTGGGAATGGACATTTGACATTCTTATTAAAGGAGGCAGTGATGTTGGTTTCACTGGAGCACTGGGTGACATCCATGGGACATATCTTTGCACTGTCTTCTCCTTTCAGTAATCCCATCCACTACAGCTTTTAAAAGCTCCTTTTGTGACCAAACTGTATTTCCTCCTCCTGCCCAACTTTGGCTTGCTTGCAGTTTTTCTTTCTCTGTTATTTTTCATAAATATGACTTTCTAGTCTTACTCCTTTCAATCTGCAAACTGCCTTGTCATATTTCTTCTGTTTAATATTAATATTTACTGATGGGAGTTTGACCAAACCAACAGGGACCACCTCTAAAGCTCGTAAATGAATTGTCAACACAAATAACTAACACCAAGATGGATACATTAAAGGGCCTCCTCAGGGGATTCGAACCCGCAACCTTTCTATCACAAGTGTATCTGATGTCACATCTGTGCCCCCCCCCATTCACAGCGGTCCCAGAGCACATGGATAGCCCCCCACAGGGAGCTTGAGAGAGCCCGGATCTGTTCCGTCCAGGTTCTGGACAATGTCACTCCTCCCAGGTGAGCATCACAGTTTCATTGTGCTCTCACTACTTATTCTCGACACGCACACAAAAAGAGCTGAACTTTGCAGTAAGTGTAAAAAACAAGAAGACCACCAGCCATGATGCGGCTGTTAACCAGGTCTGCCTTCCTCTCCTAGTTTCTCAGATGCTGACCGGTACAGCTTCAGCAGCCTACACAGCTCAGAGTCTGAGGAGAGAAGCCAGCAGGAGAACTCCTCTGTCAGCTTCAATGGGCCATACCTGCTGTGTCCCACCATGTCAAAATCTCTGGGCTCCCTGGGCAATGCCGGTGCTCAGGCCGGCACGGAAGACCCCCTGTCCTGGTCGGTCTCACTAGGTTCCCAGCTTGCACTTTCCCTCAGGGAGTTTGCCACCGGCTACGTCAGGATTCCAGCGCCTCTTGCCATCTTGCCAGTGGACGGCAATCTAGTCACGCAAGGCGCTGATTTTGTGGCAGGTGGATATGTAAAGTGCCCACTAGGGGCAAGCGGAACAGCCAAGCCAGAGCCATGGTCCGGACCCAGCTGTGAGCCCCCTGAGTGTGACCCCCCAGCCTACACCCCCACCCCACCCACCTTCCTCTCCGACACTCTGGGTCACATGACTGACAACCACTGCCTAATGACGGGAAGCCAAGCAGAGCATACCATCGAATGAAGATGCATACATAAGCCCTGTGCTGTTCCTTTGTGTGAAAATAAGCTAGCGAAAAGGAGAGGAGAGCGGTGTGCCACTCGTACAAACATGTCAGTGCCTTATGTAACCATTTATTTGAATATTACCTTTTATAGACAACTGTATTATTGTACAATTACCGGCTTATCTGTTAAAAGTGGACACTATGAATCTTGTTACATACTGCATTATTATAGATAGGGCATTTGCTTTGTCACATATCACTCAGCTGCTTTTCTGTGTATTTCAAAAATCCATTACAGTTTTTCGTGACTGTTTCATAAAACGTACTGAACATTCTCGCAACTATAACGGCATTTCTCAAAACAGTTCCTGCATATAGCGCGAGAGTAAGGTTAAGCTGCAAAAATCCAAAACAATTGATGCATGTCTCAAAAGCAAATATCTCTACCAATTAATTGGTCAGTGCCACCAAGATGCAAAGTACAGTCAGCATTGTTTAACCATGAGAGTCAAAATGCCTAGATATATTGTGTACTTATGCTCCTGAACGCCACTATTCTGAATGACAGTTTAGCACTTTAGTTGTTTCACTGGCAGTGACTGATCGCACAACACTATAACAGGAAAACAACAAAATGGTAATACAAGAACAATAAAATGTCAACAAAATAATGTACTGTGGGAATCACATACGACGCTGTGGCGATTACTCTTATTTTTTTGCAAATGTTGCACTTTTTTCTCAGATGCTTTGGAACAATGACAAATCATCCTTAATATTTGCAAATCAGTAAATGCATTTCTCAAAACCATTTTCTAATGCCAGCAATGTCCGTTAACTTATCCAATGGTTTCTCATGAATCGTAGTGTGATATCAAGTGACCTTCAAAAGGAATGGGAAACATTAAATGCAGGTGTGAAGTGTATTGCTAGGATAGTTCATATCAGGCTCCTAGAAGCAAGACTCAAGTCCCATAAAGCAAGGAAGAAGCCCTTCATTAATGAGAAGCAGGAAAGAACTAGGTCACAGTTTGCAAAAATATATATATTATCACAGACACACACTCATGAATTGAAAAATGAGTGAAACAAAAAATTGTGCTGTGGTCTCTTAATTTTTTCCACAACTGTATACTGTAACACACACACATACAGTATGTATACATACATACAGTGTATATATACATACTGTATGTATGTATACATATTTGTGTGTAATATGTACAGTAACTAAAGTATATTTACTGTATGCTGTAAATGCAAGTGGAATACTGTAATATGAAGCATTACAATAAGCATACAATATTACAGTACAGTGCACATTGTTGAATTAAATATCTGTTTTATGTGTGAATGATTGAGGACACAGTTGTTCTGCCAAAATACAGTTGCACCCTTCGATCAGCCTCGGTGACTGCAAGACCATGATTGAGGACATGGTCCACAGTTGTGACCCTTATTTCATCAGAATACTTACAGGATATTTTGACAACATATCTAAGCATTTTGACTCTCATGGTTAAAACAATACTGGTTGCACTTTTCATTTTGGTGGGACTGACTAATTCACTGGTGGAATTATTTGCTTTTGAGACTTAATTGTTTTGGGTAAGTTACAGGCTTTTGCAATTAAACTGTAGTATTGTACGACATGCATAAAATGTTTTGAGAAATGATGTTACTGTATAGTTGTGAGAATGTTAAGTTTCACAAAATGTGCCAAAGCAATTGAGAAAAACTGTAATGCAAATGACACAATATAGAAATAAAGCACCTCATCTCTGCTTGTGATGTATGCCGAACAATCCCCCAAAGACATCATGTGTCTCTGAACAAAGCTGAGTGTTTCTGATAGCTGGAGTTCCCCTTTGAGGACGTGCATTTCTGAAGCCTTGCCATACCCAGGGTCCCTTGGGGAACTCTACTGTACTAGCTGGCAGAGGCAAGGTTGCAACATGGTGTGCTAGTAGGGTCTGTGGCGGTTGGGCGAGCAGGACTCGGCTGCCATAAAACGCCGCGCTATGACAAAGCGCAGGGGAGGGACAGATGGCAGATGATTCAGGGCGAGGTCCGAGCAGAGGTGGAAGAGGAGCGGTGCAGTAAAACGGCGGCTATGCGTCAGCAGGGAGCTTGGACCAATTGGGAACAT
>JAODJW010000045.1:8552245-8569824 GCA_026777045.1 Hyperopisus bebe
CCCAGGATGTACCCCATCCAAAGAGTCTCAGTGTGTGCCTGTATGTACCCAGGATGTACCCCATCCAAAGAGTCTCAGTGTGTGTCTGTATGTACCCAGGATGTACCCCATCCAAAGAGTCTCAGTGTGTGCCTGTATGTACCCAGGATGTACCCCATCCAAAGAGTCTCAGTGTGTGCCTGCTTCATGCTCTCTGCTTCCCGGGAGAGGTTTCAGGTTAACCCATACACTGTATTGGATAAGCAGTATGAAAGCTGGATGATCGAATGCACGGACGCATATGTCTATGTCAATGTCTATGTAAATCCTGAATACACACAATTAACCTTTATTCTGTTCTTTCTGCAGTCTTGGTATTATATATGGAGTTTTCTCATTCTCCAATTTGTTTGCTCCGGTCATTGTGACAATTCTGGGACCGCGGGTCACCATGTTTCTCAGTGGGTTACTTTATAGGTGAGTATTTGCTCTGCCTAATTTCTGCTCTGAGTTGCAATGCTTAGTCAGAATGTAATAGAACTTATTTTCAGCACAAATTTAGTTACATTTGTATCCCATGCTACATTTTATCTGAAAAGGGCACAAAATTGAGAAATTGGTTCAGGTTGTCCAGAATTCCAATGCAGTTCCTTGACCACTTTTAGATGACTTTCAGTCTGATGCCAGGCTTTGCTTTTTTTGTCAATTTCCCCTTTTGTAGTTGTTACTCTGCGATCTTCATCCTTCCAGAGACGTGGTCTTTTTACCTCGTGTCCATTCTGATTGGCTTAGGAGCTGCCAGTGAGTCCGTGACCCAATTCTGATTGGGCTGATTCCCTGTTTACCTTCACTGCACTATATTATATTTATCTGTATGGTATTAGGTATAAAGTAAATCACAATTTTCAGTCACAAGAAGTTTGTTAAACATTTACTAACGCTATTCTGTGCACGAGGTTCAAAGGTACTAGGCTGTTTAACTTTATGGATTAATCTTACATGATATGCTTCTATGAATGCATGATTTTTATGTATGTCATACAGTACAGTGAAAAAAGGTGCCATTGTTTTTTTTCATCACATAATTTGAAAACACAGTTTTAAAATTGGCAACTTCCAGGAAATAAGGTCATAGGTAAACTTTTTCCATTCATATATCAGGTGATGGATCTTTCCAATGAATTGCAGAGGAAAATTTAATAGTCCGGTTACTTTCAGTCCATTTTTGCTGTGACTTTGGACAGTTGTGTAATTTTAATTTCACTTTTTAACTTACATAATGCGTAATGACATAACATGTTCATTTTGTCAGGATTACTGAACGCAGAAAACATGGAAGTGTAGCCATTCTGCATTTCAACCAATTAATCATGTAAGCTTGTATTTCCAGATAAAATTAAAGTCAGTGCACAGAAAAATACACCGGTCACAATTGTTTAAAGCTTTCATTATAGAACTCATTTAAAAGTACTTTTCATGATATCACAAAATGCTTCCATTCAGCACCTCCTTGAATCATTTGTGCAAGACTTCATATTAACTGACCGTGATTCATCTGTAAAACTATGAAAGCGAGCTTTATGTAAATATGACACAATATAATCCATGAAACTGATGTGATCATTTCTAGCAGAACTCCTGTTTTTCCCTTTTACCGTCTGTGCTGAAGTGGTTGCCTGCTGGCCACACCCAGGAATGGAGGTGACTGTGTTAGTCCTTTGTTTGTTTGGTCCTTTCAGTGCTGTGGACCGCTCAGGGAACCTTTCTGGTGCAGAACTCTGATGTTGCCACCATCAACAAGCACACCGGGATCTTTTGGGGGCTTCTACAGTGCAGGTAAGAAAGGTGTTGTCCATCTATAACTAGTGGCATCCATCTATCAGACAATCCATACGGTTTATCTAGTGCAGCATCGTGATGAACCTGGAGGCCATCCTAGGAATCACAGGGCAAAGCACAGGGGACACTTGCAGTTCACATGTTATATGTAGAGGAAACTAGAGCCTCGCGGATAAACTAAGCAAAAACAAGGAGGATGCAAACTCAACACACACATAATTTGTCCCAGTTAGACTAAAATACTGAGCAGTTCTGTCTATTGTATGCAGCATTGTAAACCGTGCAAATTTGCAGCCATCTCTGTTTTTCTGCCTTCCAAACAGCATGTTATTTGGCAATACGTACATCTACTTTGACTGGAGAGGAAAAACAGAAATCACAGGTAGGATGGCTCTGCAACATCTTTTTCCAGATTTCTCCTGGCTATACTTAAAGAAAAGGCTGTTGTAATATTTTCAGGACGCAAAATCACATTCTTCATTAATGGGCTTCTCACTTAAATATGATTTCAACCTTTATGCTGCCTGATTACTACTGAAAGGGTGCAGCTCAGGCTGGGACTTAATTTGGACATGAAGAGTGTTGTTCTGTCCACTGTCTCCAGGCTTTGAGCTCTCAATCTCGTGTGTAACGCATGCTGCTCTCCTCTCACAGACGGTAACAGAAAGACTATGTTTGTGGTTCTGTTGGGGATCTCTGTTTTGGGAACCCTGACCTTTATTGCCTTGAGGAAGACTGGATTACATGAGGAGGTCCTATCTGAAGAGGAAGGAGAATCTCTACTCTCAGCCCGCATCATGTAAATGAAGGAAAAGTTCTGTCTCTCTGCTCTGAGGCTTATTAATTAGTAACATTGCATAAGAAGTGGTCGAGCTAATGGTATTGTAATTAGTGAGCCAATTGACATGTCTGTGGTCAGGTCTTTTGCTGGAAAATCATCTTACTACCTTGTTTTACAGATACAAACAAAGAACTACCACAGCAGTGAGGGAGACCAAGTCAGAGCTAAGTGAGACCTATTTTGATGTTATCTGTTTATGTAGCGCTGGTAGGTTTGTTCTTGTAACTTTTTTTGTTGTTTTTAACCCTAGGTTCAGTTTTGCAGCTGTTTCGTTCAAAAGCTATACTCCTCTTAAGTTGCTGTATGGCCTACAGTGGTAAGTGCTGAACAAATTGCATGGAATTTAAGCAAACCACTATAAATAACCAATCATGTGACATGTAACACAGTAGCATCTGTTGACCCGCTGTTTTCTAGGCCTGGAACTGTCTTTTTACAGTGGTGTCTATGGAACATGCATCGGGGCCACAGGGTATTTTGGAAATGATGCCAAAAGTCTCATCGGCCTCTCTGGGATTGTGGTGGGACTTGGAGAGATTATTGGTAGGTTTATCCTGTTCCATCCTTGTGCATTGAGGCTGTGGCAGACACATTGTCTTGGCTCTGTATGATTCATGGTCTGGCCTGTGTGTGGCTCATGGTCCTGGCTCTGTATGGTTCATGGTCCAGCCTGTGTGTGGCTCATGGTTCTGGCTCTGTATAGCTCATGGTCCAGCCTGTGTGTGGCTCATGGTTCTGGCTCTGTATGGCTCATGGTCCTGGCTCTGTATGGCTCATGGTCCTAGCTAAGGCTGCACAATATCATATTGTAGTTATATGGCACATGCACAATAACAGACATAAACATTTGTCCGGGCGCCGGTGTTTCAGCACTATACAGATGTTTACTTACACCCACAGTTTGGTAAGCAGATTAGTAGAATGCCTAAAATATAAATGAGAGGTGTATTGTAATGCCCAAAAGTCAGTAATCTGTATCAATTTGGCATATCCTTATGTTTAATACATGTATTGGACTTTAAACTGCAAGACGTACCTCCACACCATTGCTGCCTTTTTATCTGTTTATCCACAAGATCTCCACTTTCAAACAATGTTTTAGCTGTTGAGCTGTCCTTTTCTTCACCACCACTTCAGTGGTTATCGCTTTCATGATATACCGAAAGTAGTATATGGTGTGCTCTGCTAACCAGATTTAATAAACATGAGGATTCACTGAACTGATACAGACCTACTAATCTGCTTACCAAATTGTGGGTGTAAGCAAATGTCCATACAGTACCGATAAGTTGGCATCTCATCAAATGTTTATGCCCATCAGCTAAGGCTCTTTTGAATATAATCTCTTTTGATTATATCACAGTGTGATACTGTGCAGCCCTACTCCTGGCTCTATACAGCTCATGGTCCTGGCTTTTTATGGTTATGGTCCTGCCTGTGTATGGCTCATGGTCCTGCCTGTGTATGGCTCATGGTCCTGGCTTTATATGGTTATGGTCGTGCCTGTGTATGGCTCATGGTCCTGGCTTTATATGGTTATGGTCCTGCCTGTGTATGGCTCATGGTCCTGGCTTTATATGGTTATGGTCGTGCCTGTGTATGGCTCATGGTCCTGGCTTTATATGGTTATGGTCCTGCCTATGTATGGCTCATAGTCCTCATTTCAGCTTGCCTACATTGGATTTTTGTTGTATACATGTTTAACCTTTAGATTTTAAATTGATTTATATTATTCTGTGACCCTAACAATTATAAGCAGATGGAAGATGGATGGATGGATGGAAGTTTGGTATTAAAATGTCAGTTCTTTGGACTTTATTGTGCAAAACTAAACTGTTAACTTTGGGTATCTTGCTGTTTCCCCACAGGTGGAGGTTTGTTTGGGCTCCTGTGCAAGAACAATCGCTTCAGACGTACCTCAGTGGTCTTCCTGGGCATGGTGGTGCACTTCGTTGCCTTCTATTTGATCTTCCTGAACATCCCAAATGACGCCCCTGTGGTGTTTGAGACGAGCACGCAGCTGGAGCCTTACCTATCTCCCAGGTACCCCACCCTAAATGGAGGGCATTAGAGTTGGCGTATTGTGGCCGGAGGCGTGGCCTGTTTGAAGCAGCATGGGAAACACTGATTGGCTTGAGACAAATGTGCAGTGGGCCAGAGGCATTGCTGAAACAGTGTTTTCTGTAATTGGCTCGTTCATCCAATTCCCAGCAGAGTGACTAACTAAACGGGCCGTGCTCATTGCCCAGCGTGTCCATAGCCCTGCTGTGCAGCTTCCTGCTTGGTCTCGGAGACAGCTGCTTCAACACGCAGCTATACAGCATCCTGGGCTGTGTGTTCGCTGAGCAGAGTGCGCCGGCCTTCACCATCTTCAAATTCATCCAGGTAGTGCCGAGAAGCCACGTGTGCCACATGCATAGAACCATTACTAGGGGTGTCCCGATCCACTTTTTTGGTACTTCGATCTGGTCCATTCAATATTTATATTTGCCAATTCTGAGTCTGATCTTATAATAAACGTTTAAATATATATACACATAGAGTAGGCATGAGTGCATTCTAAGTTTGAGTAAGCATTGCGATTTCGCAGTATTTTTCTTTATAATGTTTCTGAAAGGGCCTAATTAGACTCGTATTACATGACACTCTTGCTACTTCAGGCAGCTATTGGGCTACTTTGAGTTTCCAATACAAAGAATTTCCACAGGGCTGAACTCTCTGTTCTGTAGTTTCAAGCCATGTGCCTCAAGCTTACTGTAGCGTGTAACGGAACCTTACAAACTTTGCAACTGATGTAAACTGGGAAGATGTGGGAAATTAAATAGATCAGGCTGGAATGGCCTCAGTTCCGATCTTTGAAATCGGTTCAGGATGTTACTGAATATTACTGGTAATTTAATATCAAGAATGCCAGTTCATGTACTTGAATTATGTCACTTTGTGGGAGGGGTTTAATTTATATAATGCTCGCAATTATGTTTGATTGTGATACCTGTGAGGTTCACAAATATACAAAAACACCCCTTTGTCCACATGTGTTCCCTTGTCCACCACACCCTGTTATTCCCCTTTTCCTTTCACTCTGTTACGCCCCTAACCCTAGACTGGGGCTCGTAACAAATGGTACAAAAAGCATGAATTAAAACATGATGTATTAGCGGTGATGAGGGCATGTCTTAATGACAAACTAGTTTATTGTGACTATCTGACGACATGCCTGTCTGTCTTCACCACGGTAACCGCATGCCCGTCTGTGCCCGGCTCGCACCCAGTCCGTCTCGGCGGCACTGGCGTTCTTCTGCAGTGGCTACCTGCTGCTGTCCTGGCAGCTGCTCATCATGGGCCTGTTCGGCTTCATCGGGACCCTCTGCTTCTTCGTGGCAGAGAAGACACAAGCTGCACCCACGGACCCCACGCAGTACTGACTCGCCTCGACGGCCTCGAACCAACCCTGCTCATCAATTCAGCTTCTGCCCAATTCAGAGCGACACACTAGTAATTTATATTTTAGCAGATGGTACATTTCATTCACAAAGAACGCTTTAAACGTTTTTGTATTATAATTCTAACCTCGTGTTTTTCCTCAGGGTTATTGTTTATAAGTGATTGTTCATGATAATATTGACCCATTATATGTAGATTTAGCTGAATGTCCATCAGTGTTATAGAATATTAGGTGGGCAACAGAAGAACTGAACTTGAATCACTGTCCGTACATCTTGTGTAATAATTGTTAGTTGGATAATAGGCTGTTGATATTTAACTTTATTTGTACAGTGAGGAAAAATGACAATAAGCTAGGGGAATGAGGAAGTCCGGTATGGCTCTGTGTGCTATTCAGCGTTACCCCTGGTGTGCCCTGCCTGGGATCTGCTCCAGGTCCCTCCTGTCCAGGATGAGTAATTGGATGATATATGGAGGGATTGTTTGGCTTCATTTAGGATGACAGATAATCTAATAATGGTCTTGCCTAGTTGTTAAAATAATTTTTAAATAACACGTTAATGCTGGCAAATATATCTATCAAGCTGTGTATTCATATTTCCATGATATAGTCTGATTCCCAGCTTATGTTATATTTATCCTAATATTTATAACCACATTTTGGTAGAAGGCACGTTTTTATATTTATTTAAGAATAAATATTGTCTACCTTTGTTTATTTCTTTGAATAAAAAGTGTTCCTTTCATTTCAATATGGAGCTCACCTATGTATTTACACTCTTCTGTAGATGTCCTTTGTGTTAGAAATGTATTGGGGGATCAAAACACTACGCATTCACTGCAGGGAGAGCGAATCAGTACAGAGCTCATTCCAGAATCTTACCCCAGCTTCACACTGGTTTCCTTACTGGTGAAATCTGCCTCCTGTATCCCATATCTAGTTCTCTTAAGGTGAATCTACACATGCTTTCCCCCAAATTTCTGAGTTATGCACTCCTCCAGTATCAAAAACATTTTACTGTCTTTTCACTGCCTTTGCCAGATGGCCAGTCCACAGTCCTCATTTGACCCCTGGTTTTTAGACAGTAATATAACATAACATGGCCACAAGGTGGCAGTATAAATTTAAACATTTGTTGTATGGCTTCTACTAAAAAGTGCATCTCATAAAATGCGACTGTATGATTGATTGTAAACAATGTTTCACCATTGTTTACAAAGTACCATAGTACTGGCAAGATGGCTCCACATAGCAGAGCCCAGTAAGTGCGCTGACCATGCTGGGAATATAGTAAATCTTGTCTCCCATTGTTGCGTGTGTCTTTGCCTGTGTTATTTGTGAACCCTGTCCGATCCTCATGTGTCTTTAGCTTTTGTGTAAATTACCCACTGTGGACGCCTTATTGTTTGACATCCAACCTCCTTGTCTTTCCCTGTTATGTGTTGTCCGGTGGTTGTTTAATACCTGTGTTAGTCCTTTTAAGGTCTTAATAAAAAGGCATCATTTTACCCTTTAAGCCACCCCTGCTAGCCCATTGGCTCACCATCCAAGATCGCATTGGCAACAGAGGAAGGCGGCAACTCCCAGAAGCTCTGCCTACTCACCAGCCAGTGAGTTTGTCAGCTCACTACCTGCGAGGAGGCAACCCACTCACTGGAGGCCTGGCTGGTCCAGGTGCACCACGAGCTCAATGAGCAACAGTGGCAGACGCAGCAGGACCAGGAGCGGCTGCATAAAGAACTAGCCTGCTGGGAGTGCGAGGTGCGACCACCAGAAGCATCAAGCCAGGGCAGCAGAGGCAGTGTTACTTGGCTGTGCAGTGGTGCTGCTCAGTTGTGAAAAGGCGTGTCGTGCTTTGGAGACCCAGCTGGCTCAGGAGCCGCAGAACAAGAAGAGCCATGGCCTGGGGGAACCTTGACTGCCAAAACCTGCTGGTTGCGGAGGGAACCTTCCCTGCCAAAACCTGCTGGCTGCGGAGGAAACCATCCCCGCCAAAACCTGCTGGTTGCGGGGGGGGAACCTTCCCCACCAAAGCATGCTGGGGGAACCTTCGCCCCCAAAACCTGCTGGGGGAACCTTCACCACCAAAACCTGCTGGCTGCGGGGGGAACCTTCCCCGCCAAAACCTGCTGGTTGCGGGGGGGAACCTTCCCCACCAAAGCATGTTGGGGGAACCTTCGCCCCCAAAACCTGCTGGGGGAACCTTCACCACCAAAATCTGCTGGCTGCCCAATGCCTGCTAGCAGCTCAGCTCTGGCCGCGGTCGGCAGCTGCTCAGCGTCTCCACTGTCCCTGGAGAGGGACTACCGGCAGCTGCGACCGGTCCTTAGCAACTTGCTGGAGGATATAGCGGAGGACTGCTTGTGGTGCTTGCCAGAACAGTCAGAGCCCAGTAAGTGTGCTGAGCATGCTGGGAGAATTGTAAATAGCCCCGTGTGTATTATTCTAAAATACTTATTTCCTATTGTTGTGTATGTCTCTGCCCATGTTATATGTGAACCCCGTTCAATCCTAGAGTGTCTTCAGCCGTTGTGTAAACTACCCACCGTTTGAGCCTTATTTCCCCATCCAACCATCCTGCTTTTCCCGTTATGTGTTGTTTGGTGGTTGTTTAATGCCAGCATTAGTACTTTAAGGGCTTAATAAAAAGGCATTGTTTTCACCTATACGTGACCTTCCTTGTTGCTTTGCTCCGCCTCCATGCCTCAGTTTGCCAGATGCTACAGTACCTCATTGTTAGTGTACAAAACTCAACAGCAGTTTCTGTGTTTGCTGTTGGCCCACTCTCATGCATCTGATGTGACACGCTTTCAGACTGTCACACACGAAATCTCACAGCAAATCTATATTATTCCATTATGAACCTAAAATTAGCTACATCAAAAGCATCGGGGTAATTCGCAAAACTCTACAGACTATTTACAAATAAAATAAAATTGTTACATACATGTAAATTCATGTGCATATCTTTAAAATGGTGAAAATTCCACTCAAGCTAGCAAATTGTGAACATATGTGTGGTTCCAACTGTGTCACTTAACAAAACGAGTTAATACAGGGGATTGCTGACTTTCCTACGCTAACTCTCCTGTTCCCACCTGACAGGGCTATGGTCTGGTCTGTTCTGATACTGCCACTGCATGCCTCATCAGATGTCTTGAAGATGGATGGATGGATGTTCTTGTGAAAAATTGCACTTTTGGACAATCCTTTAAGCATGAGTATGTGTATGTGATGTGATCTAATACATGTCCAATAAGATGTGCTATTCATTCTCAGCCATATAAGTCAATTTCAAAAACATTCTTTTTCGTGCTTACTAGAAGTTTTCTGATTCAATTCATGGCCCCAAAACATGTTTATGCTTGGAATCTCATACCATAAGCCATGGGTGAGGTTAAGTCTGATCCCCAAGTATTTTACCCCCAATGCCAGTCAAGGCCTGGGTAAACTTAACTTAGCCTCTGATTTTTTTCAATAGCTCCTGCCATAGACTCGGCAGTAACCTACTGCTTATGTGTGTATTCATGCCAACGTAAAGTTTTATACACATTGTACAATGACATTGCTGCTATTTGTAGCTCAAGGTAAATACACAGGCACTAATTTAGACAAACAGTGGCTTTTCACAAGAAGTAATGCAGCGCCTTCTTTCTATTTTACTTTTATGGAAGTTTACATCAAAAAGCAAACAGTGAAGACTTGCTCACTCTGTTGTTCCCAGGCCTGGTTGGAGTTGTCAGCCACTGAATCCTGCGGGGTAGAGATCACCGATTCTGCCCTAGCAGGCCTTCGCATTTTAGCTTTTTGCCCTTATGCACTTGAACATTTCTTTCAAGTAATTAATTCCCTGATGTGACCTCCTTATAAGGAATAAAACAACAATCTATTATTTCTGCACTATGGCAGCCACCGTGTGTTTACCTAACATTATACAAGGCAACTTACAGTACACAGTATATGTTATAGCCTATATATAGATAAGTACATATTTATTACTTATCTGACAGCGACTGTAACCATTTCAACGTTCAGTTAGTCTGCAAGAGGAATCGGTTCCCCTTTTCTGTTGCAAGGTTTATAAGCGCTGGCAACCGTTTAAGAGACTGTGAAATGAGAATCACATGTCAAGTCAAGCGTCTGCGGATTGCCTCGGAAGCAAGAAGCGAAAGCGTGAAGGCAGCGCAAGCTTTGGGCATGGCGGCGCCGGACGGCCAGGAGACCCTAGAGAGCTGGCTCAGTAAGTTTTAGCCTGAAAAACTATACCAGCGTTAACCAAATCCGGTCTTGATGTCGTTTCACTGCCATCAGCACCTGTCATTGACATAGTTTAATAAGTAGTGACTGTTTTGCAGTAAAAAAAAAAAGCAGTCGGATTTATGAAAAGCAGGTGGTAGTTATTAACAAATATGGATAATACGGTAGGGGGAAGAGGTACAGCTTGCGTTTTACAGTTTAAGCTTCCGGCTAGACAGGCATGGCCTGCGTATGTTTACTTTATAATTACAGTTAAGATAACAAGGCGCTTTTACGTGGCAGCGGGATCCCGTTTAGACAAGTTATTCACCATCGGGCTAAAAAAGCAGGAAGTGACAGTCGTCTAAGCTTCTTTTACAACTGTAATTATGTCACTGGGGGAATATTATTATGGCGTTTCAAGTTGTTATATCGTGATAATAATCATTAATATTATTATTTTTGTTCAAGAGTACAATAGAAATTGTGTTTAACAAGGAATCCCGACTGTTTCTTAAACCTAAATTAAGATATTATGATTGTCAACTGTTTGTTTAACATGCAATTTCCTGTGGGAACAAATGTGCCGTGACACGTGATACATGCGGCAGAATCATTTTTGCTTAACCAAAATAGATTAATAGTATACTGTTTTGTTCAATTATTACTACATTTTTAAATTGTATTGTGACTAGACTGTTTAAAAAGTTATTGTTGGCTATTAAAATAAGAAAGAAATAACTTCGCAAAACGTCTTCTCCTTAATATTATTTGGGTTGCATATTGAAAAACACCGTTATTATTGTTGTTGTTTTCCGTCGTTTAACGTTCACTCTGTCTTGCTGTTATTCGCAGATAAAGCCACAGATCCCAGCAATTCCAGCGAGCGATGGGACTGCATTCAGCGATTCTATGAGCAGGTCAATGAAGAATACGACGGGTAAAGTCATTATAAGGTCTCGGTAACACTAACCGGATAACTTGTCGGATTTTTTGGTAGTCTGAGGCAAATGTAAGATAACGAAAACGACGTCCATTCAATTAGACAACGTTGTCATTCAACTAGGAAAGTTATCTGACTTAGCAAGAAATCCTGCTTTGTTGTACAGGCCTCTGACCAGTCCCCATCCATAAAATGTATATAAATGCACATTTATGCTATTATTATTACTACTATCATTAAAATGATAAAGCAATCAGTTACGTGACTTAAACTGCCCCTACTGACTAAAATAATAATAATAAAAACAGGTTTATGCATCATTAATATAGACATTATGCTGAAAATGTAATTTAAATTTAAGATGGATAGTTAAGGCATAAACCTTTCAAAGGTGTACATGCATCTTCCATCCGTTATAAATCGTGGAGGGCATTAGTGTGTTTGTAACCCTAACCCAGGAATGACAGGGAGTGCACAGGCTGGGTGGGAGACTAGGCCGTCACAGAGCCCAGACACAATATGGCTATTTAGGAGACATTATTTAAAAGACATGCTTTTGCATTTAGCTGGCATGTCTGAAATTTTGTTTATTTACACAGCAAGGTTTTTACTGGAGAAATTTGGGTTAAGTACCTGGATCCTCTTTTTTTCTGTTGTAATTATAAATGACCTCTTTTTACATGACTAATTCCCTTTAAATAAATTCGTCATCGGCATTGTCAGTTTAAGGAAAAAGTCAAGTTACAGAATGTAAAAAGTCATCCATCATTTTAAAACCTTTAATCTTATTCATTGACAGGCCTCAAGTTGCCACCAGGCTTTTGGCCCATAAGATCCAGTCACCCCAGGAGAAAGAAGCATTGCAGGCCTTGACAGTGAGTGCACCCGTGTCCCTGCCTCCGTCTGCTTTACCGTCAGCGCTTGTGGTGCACCGTGGTTTCCCCTTGTCACACTGACCATTGATGACACCACAGGTGTAATATGACATTGCAGGCCTTGGCAGTGAGCGCACCCCTGTGTCCCCGCCTCCGTCTGCTTTACCGTCAGCGCTTATGATGCACCGTCGTTTCCCATTTTCACACTGACCATTGATGACACCTCAGGTGTAATATGACATTCTCCACTGACCCTCGTGGCTCTTTCATAGCTAAACCAGCATTCATTGTTATTGGTGAAAAAAACTGCTTAGAAATTCCTGGACAAGGAAGTTACAGGAACAGGTGTATTTACTTTCACCGCAGCAGGTGGGCTGATTGTCTACACGGCAATAATCATGTAATCATGTCACGGAAGCAAATGTTTGTTTTTGTCTACAAACACCCGAGATGTCGAAACATGGGTGATTGGTTTTTTGTTTTAAAAAAGAATTGACATAAAAATTATATTTTGATATACAGTTTAACTGCCAGGATGAAGGAACATTTATATGAAGAATACAACATAATCTAAAGCAAGTGTTTTTACACAGACCTGGTATTTATTAAGGGACTGACAGGCATGGCATTTAAGGGACTTGTCCTGAACGGTTAGTACAGGCATGTTGCTAACTACATAGTTGAAATTTAAAACTGGAATATTCCCACCCTCAGTGGAGGGTTGTCAGATCTGTCAGATATTCTTCTCATCAACTCTATTCCGTTAATATTCTTCCCTATTACACTTGTGAGCAATGTTATCCCCATATACTGCTATATGTATGCCCATATAATACTATCCTTTTCATGATTATGCAGAAAAAAAAACTTCATGTAGGTTTGCTTGGTTTTGTTAAAGATGACGTTTGATTTAGTGTTTTACTAATATTTAAAATTAAGTCTTTGTATATAATTTGTTTTGACAATTCTAAACTAGAGTTACTAAGTTAAAACCAAATCACGTTCATTGTTGTACTTTTGACTGTCATTTACATTAGAGAATGTGATTTTGTGTGTGATTTTTGCAGGTTTTAGAAGCTTGCATGAACAACTGTGGGAAGCAGTTTCACAAGGAGGCCGGGAAGTTCCGTTTTCTCAATGAATTAATTAAAGTTTTATCACCAAAGGTATAACTGAGCACAAAAATGACCTTTGGGACAAGGGGGATGTTAAGTCACAGGTTACTATTGCATCAGTCCTACATTCCAACTGATAGCTTGTTGTTGTTGACAGTACTTAGGCAAGATGAGCCCAGAGACAGTGAGGTTAAAGGTCACAGAGGTTCTCTATGGCTGGACCGAGTGGCTAAAAGATGAGATCAAGATCCAGGAGGCCTACCAGATGCTAAAGAAACAAGGTCTGTAGACCACAGTAAGTTCTGTTGTCTGTTGCTTTGATAAGCACCACATGTGATTATTATTTTTTCATGTTCAATATGATGGGACAGCAAAACAGTAAGAGTGAGGTAGACAGATAGAAGCGACGCAATGACTCGCTGTGGTGTATGGCCAGTGGGAAGCAGAAAGTAGGTCAGCTGAGAAGAAAATTAAATGCACGTGTCTTTGCATGGTGTCAGCTGATGCATTTAAGTCAGCTGACCTCGTGCAGAAAGCCAGCTTCAGAATTCAACTGAAGGTTGATTACTGATCAGTGTGTGTTGTGTGGTACTTAGATATAAATCTCATTGTCAGTATTTTGTCCCATTTCTTTTTTTGTGTCTTTCCTACAGAAAAGTGAAAAAGTTTCTTTCTTGTTTTTACATAGAACATGTATTACATAGAGTGTAGTATGGGTTGTATCTAGGCTTATCATTCTTGTGTATTATAATTTATTTCCATGCAATAAACTACAGATAATGCTATTTGATGGCTTTTACATAGTGGGCAAGAAGGGAGAAATACCATCATCTTCCATTTTCCTATGCATTTGTTTTTTTTAAAATCTTAGGAATAGTGAAACAAGACCCCCCATTATCAAGGGAAATCATAATGCCCCCTCCATCTCCCAGAGCAACGGGCTCTGTGTTTGATGACGCAGACAAAACAAAGGTAAGTGTGTGACATCTGGCAATGATCTGAAGAGAAAATAGCTACTGAAACAGAGAAATAAAGTCTTTGATTTCATTTGGAATCCAGTGTGCATAACAATGCAACCCTAGCAATACTGTATTTTTTCGACTATAAACCAATTCAATTAAAAGCTGGGCCGGGAGCATGGTCGATATGAACAAATAGGCCAGGCCCCAGAAATAGGCCAGGGAAAAGAATATACAAAGACAAGAGTGGATAAACTCCTGGCACTTATTCTTAAAGGTGTATGAACGAAATGGACAAGAAACATTTGTATGCACATTTATAAGAAGATGCTGGGACATATAAAAAAACAACAAAACCAAAAGATACCCTGAAACAGTTGGCACATTTACGAATGGCCCAGGACAGGAGGAAACAGAAAAAAGTTTTGAGTTCAGACGGAAATGTGCATCTAAGTTGCATTTAGTCAGTTTTAGCACTTGGTGAAATGCTTGATAATAAAGAAAGATATATCTTATCTTTGTAAGGAAGTAAGGAAGCACTCTTGGTTTACAGTTAACTTTCGGTATTTGTTAAACTTTTCAAATACTTGTTTATTAAAATTATTTGAATAATTTAATACTTTAGTGGTTTAACATCGTTGACTCAAATCGGCACCGTATACGCAACTCAAATCCCACCTAACCAGGCCCTTTACTGTTGCTTGGTCACTGTCGAGTCACCCTCCCATGCCCGAGTGTAACGAGGCCCTTTCTGTTGCCTGGTCACTGTCGAGTTGCCCTCCTGTGTCCAAGTGTAACGAGGCCCTTTGCTGTTGCCTGGTTACTGTCGAGTCACCCTCCCATGCTCGAGTGTAATGAGGCCCTTTGCTGTTGCCTGGTCACTGTCGAGTTGCCCTCCTGTGTCCGAGTGTAACGAGGCCCTTTGCTGTTGCCTGGTCACTGTCGAGTTGCCCTCCTGTGTCCGAGTGTAACAAGGCTGTGCTGTTACAGCTGCTGGAGAAGCTCCTGAAGAGCCAACGCACTGACGATCTGCAGGCTGCCAACTTGCTGATAAAGAGCACTGTGAAGGAGGTGAGCTGGGAATCCGCTAACAGAGGCGAGATGGGTCACATTGTGACTGCCAGCCAGACGATTTAGTGTCATGGGATCAGCACAGAGGAAACACAAGCAGACACTCCACAGGAAAATAGCCAATGCATGAGGTGCCTATGCTTGAGCACTTCTCACCGCAACAGGAGGAGGACAGATTGGAGAAGGTGAGCAGGCGGACTAGTGCTGTAGAGGAAGTGCGGAGCACCACAAAGCATCTGAGGGAGCTTCTGGAGAAGCACCAGAGGGCTGACCTGTCCTCTGAAGAGCAGGAGAAAATGAAGGTTTGCAGCCTTTGGGCATTTGTGAGCTCCTGAGTATGATCACTCACATTCTAGTTGTGTGTTAGTATTAGAACAGACAGACAAAAGCAATAAAAGTGAGTAAAACTGGGAAAAAGTTAATCAAAATTGAGGATTAAAAGCAACAATGTTGTTTTAACCTTGTGGAGGGAGACCAGCCTTCCTGCAGGCAGAACGAATGTCATAAAAAATGTAACAAACGTACCATAGCTGTGGCATGCCTCTCTCTATCTCTGTTTACAATTCATCTTACTAGTGCTGTAATGAGTGCGACAGAATGGATAGATGAGTAAAAAGTAAATAAGGTTGACCTCTGAAGAGACAGGCAAGGTAAGTAAAGCACCTACAAACTACAAAGGTTTTAAACTTAGTCATGCTTTGCCATGATAAAACACCGGAAAGTCGCACAGTGAGGTCCAGCAGGTGATGTGATAAACATTCGTGGCTGTGAGATTTGGACTGATATCTGCCTTGTGTAACACAGAGCCTGTTCGAGAGCTGCGACAAGATGAGGCCGACATTGTTCAGATTGGCCAGCGACACAGTGGACGATGAGGCTGCACTTGGTAATCAACAGGCTACTTTTGTTTAGCCAGTTAAATAACGTTTGCAGTCAACACTTGCAATCAAGTCAAACATAACTTCTGGAAACTGATTCTATTTGGCTTGCATGCATGTTCTATTTTTAATTTTTCAAAAAAAAAAATTTCTTCTCCTAAGCTGAAATCCTTCAGGCTAATGACAAGCTGATATTCACCGTTAAGTTGTATCATGAAGAGATGGGAAGTACACAAGCTAACGGCACAGGAGATCACCCCAAAAACACGACAGGTACGACAGTCTGCCAAGCTTTTGGGAGTGAGATAAACCCTCAGTGTAGTTTAACAGTAATTAACGTGATTTACATTACTTAGTCATTTTATTGAAAGGTATTTGTAAGGTAACATTGACACCATTTCCTTTGTCTGTGACAGGCATCATGAACACCAAAGAGACAAAGACGTACCACCTCATAGACCTATCAGCACTTGACATTGCCCAGCCTGATGATGAGCCGGCACATGTCAGTGGACTGGGTAACAACGGCCTGTCCCTACTAGACAAGCAGCTTCTGGAGTTAGGTGTGTGGCCCCGCCCCCTTCTCCGCCTCACTTTCCTCTTCTCATCTCTATTAGCATGCTGGGGCTGATGTTGTGCGTGTGGCCCCGCCCCCTGCCCTGCCTCATGCACCTCTGCGCGTCTCTGTTAGCATGCCGGGGCTGATGTTGTGCGTGTGGCCCCGCCCCCTGCCCTGCCTCATGCACTTCTGCGCGTCTCTGTTAGCATGCCGGGGTCGGTGCATGACTGATGAGCAGAGGCTACCCTGGAGCAGTGTGCTTTTGTTTGTGAGCCAGCCAATAACACACACACCTGTCAGGCTCACTGAGTGGGAAATCAGCAGTCAGTTTTTTCCATTTAATTTCATTTTTAAAGTTGTGCGTCAGATGTGACCAATCATTGCTGATGATCGGGAAGAATACAAACATGTTGAACCGTACAGGCTGTGAGGCATTAATAGCACATAGGCTGCAAGAAGCATTACTTGTTAACCTATGATCTAGTTTATATGTGTTTCACTGCCCCTTTTCACTCAGAGAAACCTTTTGGACATTTTATAACTGGATGTTTCACTAGAGAATTTCACACCCTGCAGCTCACATGATCCACTGTGTTCTCAGCAACGATGCATCATTTCACGGGATATTATGGTTGATTTGAGATTGGTTCCCCATGTCCCCTGTCTGCAGGATTAAGTGACTCCCCTCCAGAAATGAATAATGGCACCACACAGCTGCCTCAGGTTAGTTTTCAAACACAACAAAGTTATGTTCAGATTGGTGCTTTGATTTTAGATGTTGAGCGTAAATGCAGGATCATTCCAGTGGGGTTTTTCGGCTCCCTTTTGAGCGTGATCAG
>JAODJW010000045.1:8593934-8609718 GCA_026777045.1 Hyperopisus bebe
GGGAATCCAGTGTGCAATTCATTGTTGTTATATAGTCATTTTTGCATGAAAGCAGTGGTTCTGTTGCAGAAACAAAAATTATTATTATTATTATTATTATTCTTATTATTATTATTATTATTATTATTATTATTATAAACATCACAAATAACTGTTTGGAGGATAAAATATCCACTGTATTTTTATCCATATGTTTATAAGTGACTGGTGAAAGACGGTTTATTTTGCCTCTTAATAATTATACAGTACGAGCGACAGGATCCAAGCATATAAAATAAAAAGGCATTTCAATCGAGAACCCTTCACCGTTCCTGTAATATAGCACAATCACAAAACCATATAAAACAAAATTTCCCCCATATTAGTAACCACGTACAAAGTGTTCCGATTGTTTCAGGCAGTCTTCAAGACAACCAGACTTGAATTAGTGCACGACTTAAATATGCAAATCGAAAACAAAACTAATGCAATACTGGATTGTGCAAAGAGGGTAAAAAACACTAATAAATTTTTTAAAACACTTATGCATAGCAAAACACATGGTAGCCTATGCAGATGAATGAAAAAAACAACATAAATGACGATGATAATAATAATGTATTAACTTACCAGAAGAAAAGGTGGAAATAAATCCCGCGAAGAATAACAGAACAAATAAGCTCGTCTCTGACATATTGATATCTGTCTTTAAACCCAAGTAAAATGCTGGGGGAAAACAATGTGACGTAGTTAGATCCTTAACATAACCACTTTCGATTGTATATCTTATCAAGGAAGAAAACGCTGGAATTACGAAACTCCATTTCCTTGAAAAATGTTTCCAGTAAAAAATAACTATGGCTTCTAAGATATATTTCACATCCATAAAAATTACTCCGGTAAATGAGAAAAGTTAACATATCTAAGAACACATTATCGTCAGAAAGGTTATAGAAGCATACCACAAATAGTAATAAGTCCATATTTATATTTCATTGCTTAAAATCCAGACACAATATGAACACATTTTTTTTTAACTAACCTTAAGTGGTTGTGTTGAGCCTACATAAAACAGTCACCTACATTTCAAACGCGTCGCGACGAAATATACATAATTTATGATTTCCG
Source organism: Hyperopisus bebe (assembly GCA_026777045.1). Lineage (NCBI taxonomy): Eukaryota > Metazoa > Chordata > Actinopteri > Osteoglossiformes > Mormyridae > Hyperopisus > Hyperopisus bebe. The sequence continues at coordinate 8,595,042 of JAODJW010000045.1, forward strand.
CAGCTTGTTCACGAAGCTCTTTACACGCAACATTTTGAAGTTCCAATGAAGTTCAGCGAGCATTGCGTTGAGATGGTGGGAGGATCCTGGGCCATTACGGGAATCTCTGTTTCACAAGGTTGACGCCCGTGAAGTACACATTAAGGAACGTGACAGGGATAAAAGAAAAACCCAAAGGATCTGGTAGTACGCTACAATACAAGAAGTAACTAATACTAACAAAAATAGTCTTAATACACCCATAGTATCTTGCCGTTATTAAAGTACAGTAAATAAAAATCAAACCGACATCAATCAAGCGTGCTTGTTAAAGACTTAAAACATTGTATCGGAGTTACTATTACGTATTTCCTATTAGTATTGTGGCTATGATTTGGTAAAACCAGCTCATGTTCATGACACATCCTGGTCCTGCAGGTACAGGTGAAGGGGAAGCAGGATGCATATACAGAGATTTGGGGGGAGGGGGACATGAGGTAGATGAGTACGACACGACCTCACACAACGTCACGCAAGAAATGCTCAATGCACTGGGAGCAGCTCAGGTCGAAGCTGATCACATAGAACAAGAAGGACGTACGGAGCTATCAAGCTATCAAGCAGGGCAATTACCAATTACCACTCCAGGGGAATACACTAGGCAGGGTTAGGGTTAGCACGAAGAGTTTTAGTTTTAGTTTGTGTACTTTTTGCTTAATATAAACACCGATTTAAATCTTCAGCAAAGATGTGACGCTTATTTTACATACGTGGGAATGAAAAGAAAGAATCTATCAGCTCAGTTTGAGTCTGCATAACCTGCAATCAAAAATAAACAAATCATAAAATACAATACGTAAACTTCATTCCTATACCGCACGTCAACACCCTTAATTTGTCCCTTATAGGCGTATATCGTGCATTGTTTCAAGGTAACCCAGAAACAGCAGCGATATCTATAAACAATTATATCTTGCCATTTTATAAGCATTTAAATAACCGAATAATAAATGAATAGATATACAGATATACAGACTGTTTTCTTAGCTAAAATGCAGGGACCTTTAAAAATGAAACAATATGAAGCCATGCGAAGTTGGGGATCGATAGATCGGTCCTGAATGGCGTTTTGTGTTTATTGTCAGTCATACGTTGCTATATATAGTGAGCTGTGTCAACGTGGTTTAAGTGGAAATAATTTTTAACATAAACATATTGAATTGATTCAAATTTATTTACTTAGTTTTGCGCAAAAATGTTCAAAATTATGAATATAAGCGGAAAAAGAATTTGCAAACATAAGTTTAACTTATCCGAATTAGACTGTACTTAATTATGCAAACATGTAGATTCCTGTCTGTTTTCTTGTTAGTGTGTCCAAGTTACAATGAATGCACTGACATACTTCCTTACACAATAAACTGTGGTTTAAGATCATGTTTTTAAATTATTCTGAGTATTATTTAATGTGTTACTGCAACGCCTGTTACGGCTTGATTGTATCTAATAAATCTATTTTTCAAAAAGCCCTGTGAACAGAGGCTAGTGTTGTGTAACCAACCAGACGGTCATGAATCTGGCCATTTCCAGACATAACAACTGGATAACACATCATACGGGACTGCCGGGAAGCAGTTTGAGTACACCGAAGCGAACAGGTAGTCAGTCAAATCTGTAGGGGGCAGTAGCGCACATGGAAGGCTTCAGTCTCACCATTTACTATATTTACACAAGGAAGACTGAGCAGTAGGTCTGAGAATGCGTTACTGTCTTTAAATCCTTACAAGTCGTGGATTGGTTTTGGTAAGATTTAGTTTTAGAGATTTGCTAATATACTGGAAACCACCGATTTAGCGGAAGTTACATCAGTTGGTAAATTTGTTTTAAAAGACCCTTTTTAGCACAGAAGATGCTAATACACTAAATACGTATGTCTTTTGGTAGATACATAGTTCACAACGATAATGCACCTGTTGAATTATCTTGATATGAAAATAATCATTTCTTTCATGTAGACCTTTATTTCCAGTAGCGTACCTTCGGAGGTTGTCATTTTGAGTGTACGTTTACCTAGCCGTCCTTAATCTCACATGCTGTTTTTTCGGTTGCAGTTCTTTAGAGGCGCGAAATTATGGCTGGAAGTTTGTCAGACAGTCATCGCAGGTTCCTGCAGTCTCTGATGTGTAATAGGATCATTGACCGGTCCAAAGCCATCGCACTGCATCGGAATTGCTGCGAGGTGCACAATAGTAAGAAAAAATACATCGCACTCTGTCTCCGGCCATCTGCGTGTATAATATATCAGGGTTTCCAGCCTTGGTCTGCTGGCTGGAGTGAGATTTTCAGTTCGACACAAGTCTGCACACACACGCACACGCATTTGTAACAGTTTTATTACCTTGTAAATAGTTTGTAGGGTTTGCTGTCACGCTTTTGCTTTTGCGTGAGAGTCTGAAAGCGTGTCACGCCAGATGCATGAGTATACGCAACCCTGTCATAGTGTAATGATGGAGCGTCGCTAGTGATTTATGAAAAAGAGCTAAGCTTTTAGTAGGGGGCATCATTTTAATAAATGACAACTCACTTTTTATACTAGTGTGCCCTTTGTGTGCATACACTAATTAGGTAAATGTGATAAATGCGCTACTTATTCTGTCTCCGCTGGGATCTAATAGCTGTGCTCATACAGTGTGTGATATAAAGCAATATTTTTTGTGTGTTCAGAAATATAATTTCACCTATTTTGTTGTAGCCATATATTATATATTCTTAGATCTGTATCTTATTATTAATGTATAAATTAGCATAAGTTTCCTTGATTTTTTTTATTTTATTTTTAATAATATCTTAAGCCCTGCTCTCTTAACTCTTTGCTAATGCAGCACATTACACACGCGATGGACTGGATGAATTTATTGATCTCATCAACTCTCATCTGGAACCACTGTTCATGCAGATCCGGAAATCTGTGTCCGAAGAAGATGGTCTTCAGTATTATGCTTTGGTTAGTTGGGGCGGGTGGACATTTGCCTGTCTGAATGATTTCTTAAGAGCTGTTCATATGAATGCAATAAACATTTAAATTTAAGAAAAAAAATTGTTACAGAGAATCATGATCTCAATTTGAAGCAAAACAATTACGATTCACATTTTGCTCGGAAACTAGTAGGACTACATTTCTAAATGTGAGACTTCAGCATGTTTTATATCCTTTCATCATATTTTATATTTGCTCACAAATCTCTTTCCAAGGCTAGATTGTGAATTTGTGATAGAAATACCAAGTCTATTTGCTATAAAGAACATGCGTCAGATTGGGTTTCACTTTTTTATTTGAATTTGATAATTGTTATTGTTTATTAGTGGTATTTAATTCAGTTAAAATATGCTTCAGTGGCTTGGCTAACATTACCAAAGCCTCAGTGACAGTTAGCACTGGAGTACTGATGGCATTTAACAGTAAAGAAAGCTGCACTGCATAGTGTCCAAGTCCCAGCTCAGTAAAGAAAGCTGCACTGCATAGTGTCCGAGTCCCAGCTCAGTAAAGAAAGCTGCACTGCATAGTGTCCGAGTCCCAGCTCAGTAAAGAAAGCTGCACTGCATAGTGTCCGAGTCCCAGATCAGTAAAGAAAGCTGCACTGCATAGTGTCCGAGTCCCAGCTCAGTAAAGAAAGCTGCACTGCATAGTGTCCGAGTCCCAGCTCAGTAAAGAAAGCTGCACTGCATAGTGTCTGAGTCCCAGCTGTGTTTCTTTTTACTCAGGTGAATATGGCTGAGACAGACATAACCAGGATGTCTTCTGATTATGCTGACAATGAGCTTGAGCTCTTTAGAAAAACGGTAAGTGCAGATTCTGGTTATATTTCCTGGTTATTATCCACTGGGGCATGTTTGTCTGTTGTTTGCTGGGGGGGGTATATGGCTTTGTGGGTTAGGACATTGTACATGTGATTGGAAGGCCATTGGTTCAAATCCCATGGTAGGCAGAGTGACATCACTGTCGGGCCCTTAAACAAGACCCCATTTGCTCCAGGGATCTTCTCCCCCTGCTGTCGCATTTGTACCTCATTTCAGATAAAAGTGTCGGCTAAATAAATGTAAATAAATTAAAGCAATGAAATAGTCAGGGCCTCCCTCGATGTCCGCTGAGGGGCAGTCAGCTCTGCCCTTCAGACAGCTTAGCCTCGGATCTCTACACCCTCTTACATGTAACCCTGTACACAGGATTCATATGAGTCAATAACATCTAAGATTAACTCACCCCTATCTTCTCTACTCGTGATCACAAGTCGTGTAATCTGACAACCCATTTCTTCCATCTGTAGAATAAATGTTCACCTTTGCTGTATTAGCTGTGTAGTTTCCCTTTGGATGAGAGTTCCTACAAGCAGAGTGAGTATAATCTGCCTTGTGCCGTTTGTGGATGCCACCTCCCACGTACAGATGGACTTGATTGTGGACTCTGAGAGCGGAAGGGCCTCCTCTACTGACATCCTAAACTGTGCCGACAGCCTGAACACCAGGAAGATGAAGAAGAAGGAGACTGAGTTGCTTCTCACTAGGCTGGTGCGGGATAAGTGGCTGAATGAGGTACTAACCGCAGTGAGAGCAGCAGTCCTCATCTGCCGTGACGCGCTGCTCATTTTAAGCACCTGTGTGTTTTAGAGAATAAGTGTGTTTCTCACGACCCTAGAAACGAGGCGAATACACCCTGAGTACCCGCTGTATTATGGAGATGGAGCAGTACATTCAGAAGATCTACCAGGACATGGTGAAGACATGTGCCATATGTCACAATGTCGTGTTTCAGGTAAACAGCTGATTGTTTTAACTTGAAATTTATATCCAGGTATTTTAAACAGCAGGTTAGGCTTAACTGATTTAAAGCAAAACTATTGAAAAAAAAAATGTGCCCCTCGAAACACGTATAAGCTTATTTGATAATTTAAGTATTTTTAATAGGACTAAATGGAACATAATCATGTAACAATGTTCTGATCTTAAACATCCCAGCAACGTATGTGTTACTGTAATTAATTACTAATAAGACTAGAAGCTCAGCTTGTTAGAACGTAGGGGATCTCATTCTGTTGTTGTATGTTGTAATCCTTCTGGTCTTGGTGCATGTCTAGTACCAACCAGATAAGTTTCTTTTAAAGTAAATAACTTTAGAGTAAATGCCCTTATCTGAGCGGGGGGGATGGAGCCTCTCCCAGTCCATCACAGGGCACACAGACTGGTGTGCACCGTGGATGGGATGCTAGGATCAAAAACACAAGTAAACAACTAACCTCCACACTCAGACCTGAGGGCAGGAATTGATCCTATGCTAGGCCCAACGGAGAGGTGGAGCCAAGGGGAATTCGTTTTTTTCCTGATGTATGAGCATTAGGACTAGCTGGAAGTGTTCGGTGGGAACCTTAGGCACAGTGCTAGTGAGAACAGAGTGAGAGGTAAGACCTGCCACTGCACGTTCGCCAGCATATTCACAGTCGCGTCACACATTGGGAGGGGCATCTGACGGCATCACGCTGTGTCCCTTCATGCCCTCCAGAGTCAGATGTGTGACAGCATGTCCTGTGGGACTAAGATGCACATTCCCTGCGTTGCAAAATACTTCAAGGGCCGCAGTGATCCTCAGTGCCCAGTTTGTAATGCGTTCTGGCCCCACGAGATCCCAGGTAAGCACGCCGTTCCGCTGCCTAGGGCCCTGATCTAGTGCACGTTGTTCGGGCACGCAGAAATGATTAGATCAAGGGTCACAGCTAAAGAAGGAAAGCATGAATTTAGTGCCAGTCTAATATTCAGCATGTCCTTTAATTGTAGTCATGAGATTTCACATACTAGACCGGTCCTTTATTCATTTTTCAGTGGTTATTGCTAGAAAAATAAACCATCATGCAGAGGCAAAAAGGCCACATAATACTTTGTGTAATGCTGAATGTATGGTTACTGTGACTCCTTATAAGGGCTAAGCATGATGGTATTAGTGTTTGACTGAAAGAATTTAAGGGCTGATGACAATATCGATATTTACGGTGAGCTGGTTTGTACATATCATGCATACATGATGTCGACATCACGTAATGCACATGCAATCAGCACATGGCACGCTTCCTGATATTCCCCTGGGCTGAGACCATCAATAAGTTTCACAGAAACATTTTCACTCTATCAATGGAAACATAATTTAATAAGCTGTGTAATTTTGATGAATGTTCCTTTTCAAGATTATCAATCACATGTAAAGAAAAAGTCTGTTTTTGCATGAGCTCTGCTTTAAATGTACTAGTGCAAAGTACAATAGTCGGCATTTCCAGTCGGTGGAATCTGCTGTTCTGGTGGAATTTTACTGCTGTATGCAAGTGCCAGCATAAGAACAGGAAGAAATGTGGTCCGTTTGCCAAAGTTCCTTTGCTCGACTATGCATATACTGTAATGACATGACAAGTTAAGAACTAGGCTTAAGAATTGTAAAATGTTTATTTTTAACAGAATTCAGCATCATTACTAGAAATAACTGTAGTTACTGCTGAGGATTGACTTTGGCATGTGCTTGTGATTCAGAGATCAGGGATACATCTCAGGTGCCTTCAGAGATGGAGAACACTGCTCCAACACCTTCAACTTCGCATTCTCGTCGGAGAAGATAGCGCTTCACATCTCCCTCCTGCATATCTAACACCAGCTTTATCTCATAATTAGCCCATGGTTGTCATATCTGAACTAGCTCTGAACCCTACCGTTTTTGATTTGTATATATTAGTTCCTCACTGATGCCCGATAAACACTGGAAGTGTTACACAGGGTGTCTATCTAGACAAGCAAATGTAGGAAGGAGACTGACACCATTTCTCAACGTTTCCTTTGCATTTTTGCATTTTGTATTTTCGTACTTTGTTGAAACTGTACTTTTTTAAGCTTGGTTGTAATAAAAGACTTTGCATGAACATTACTTGTAGTTCAGTGGATTATGTAAATGTATCAAATTGCTGATCTGAATATGGAATATTTATATTGGGTTACACCTATTAAGTTTCCAGCACTTTGCATGAGGCTTTCCTGGGTTATTCTACAGCAACCACACACATTACTGTTCTGAAGCATAGGAGGCTTCTTGTAGATGCATGCTGCTGTTCGCTAGATCTTTCCCAGTTCCCAAGAAAGACATGAGGTGAACTGCTCAACTTCTGATGTTCTGCAAAGGCCTGCTGTTGATGGTAGGGGCCACAAATGGGAGGTGTGCTAATTTAACAAGAAAAATGTTGCTGGAAGTTAAGTTCAACGAAATAAACAAGCAGACAAGATGTATGTATTCCTTGTGTATGTACAGTCTTCCTGGAATTCACAGCTTCAGTAGTTTGCCCAGGAGATGGTATCGCACTTGATGTCAGGACCACCAAAAGCTGACGGAGAAGCTGAGCTGGAGGGAGCGGACATAGTGCCAGTGACGAGCGGGGATGAAGAGCATGTCCCCAGGCTGCAGCAGGCACTCCTGGTAGGGGACCTCTCCAAACAGCGGGTAGCGGTCATTGTCTGGACTCTCCACATCCACCTGGGCATGGGCCGACCGGTAGGTAGCCCATTAGCAAAGATGACATGATTTACTGATCCCAATGGGGAATTCTTTCACATACAGGAAAGGAGGTGCACAGTTACAAATGCGAGAGAAAAGCACAAACTTGGTACAATGAAAACAGGAAATGAAGATACAGCAACTGTTGTATGGAATAATGATGGAGACTACTGGTATGCACAGCTATTGTTTTAATTTCTTTATATTACAGATTAAAATATTTCTCTATGTTACTTACTGTTCTCTATTAGGGGTCTAAAGCACTCGGTGCAATTTATTTTTTTTCTGCTACTGGACATAGGTAATTGCCCCCACAGGGACCAATAAGGTACTATCATCTTGATAATGATCCTATAAAAAATGGAATGGTTTGATGAACTAGGAAAACGAGACTGATGTGGGACATGGTGGCATGGGCCAGTGATATGGGATGCGGTGGTATAGGAAACAGTTGTGCTGTGGAAGAGTGATGTGGGATGCAGTGATATGGGACAGTCATTTGAGGGATGATGTGGGATATGGTGGTATGGGACAGTGATATGGGATGTGGTGGTGTAGGAAACAGTTGTGATATGGGATGCAGTGATATGGGATACGGTCATTTGAGGTATGATATGGGATATGGTGATGGGAGACGTGGTGATAAAAGGCATGATGTGGGAAGCGGTGGCATGAAGCGCATTGTGGGACACGTCATTTTGGACTGATAGGGGATGGTGACGTGAGACAGTAATGTGGGACAGTAATACGAGATAGTGATATGGAACATGGTGAGGGACATTGACAGTGTTAAATGGTGATGCAGGACAGTAACATGGGACACGGTGATGCGGGAAAGTGATATGAGATGGTGATGCAGGATGTGGTGATGTAAAAGAGTCATGCGGGACAGTGATATGAGCCGGTGATGTGGAATGTGGCCCAGAACCCCATGTACCTGGCTGGTGTTGTGCAGTAGCTGAGACTGATGGGCGTAGAGCTTCTTGCTGTCCTCAGGAGAGTAGAGCCGGATGTACTTGCTTCCCACCACCTGTCGTAGGGGTTGGACAGAGGTAGCCAGTGAGATCCGGCTAATGCGCTGCATTGCTTCTGTGGCATCCAGGCGTCAGTCCAACCTGAGCCAGAAGGTTGTGCTGGGGATCGTGGTGCAGAGGGGAGATGGTCCCCGCCGGGCCGAACCAGGCGTTGATTGTGATGTCATCCTCATCTCCCTCCCCCAGACAGCAGTAGTCAGGGATACGGATATCAGCCTTCAGTTCGGGGACCTCAAAATGACTTACAGCCATTAGTCTTTGACCTCTGGCCGTGTGTGTGTGTGGTATGTTCTGGTTTTGTTTGGATGGGTTTCCTCCCACAGTTCAGAGACAAGAACTTATGTGACTCTGAATTACTCATAGTCTGATTGTGTGCATATGTGCTCTGCAATAGATCAGCATACTTGGACTGTTAGAAGACGATGCTTGTCCAGCACTGCAGAGATATTACTGTAAAGTTACAGTTGAGTTGTGGATGGGTCTTATATATGTTTGTGTATTTGTTTGTTTAAGCTAGACTAAGAGTTTTTCCAAGGGAAATGAAGTGCTTCACAGTTTGGCCAAAATGGACAAAGCACAAGACCAGCATAGATGCAAAAAGCAGGCAGTCCTGAGCTTCCATCAGCTCTGCAGGCATGGCAATGCTGCTGCTCAATACGTCCAATGACCTCGTGGGAAATTGTGGCTATGAAGTGGATGACTGTGTATTCACCCTATTCTAAACATCCACTGTCTTTTTTTTGGATGAGCTTTCAGCTGGGTGTTTATAGCAGAGTGAATTTGTAGAGTGATGGAAGCCTGATATTACCCCTAATGGAGAGTTCTAGAAGACCCTGGAGACAGTAGATCTTAGACAACCCGAGGAATAATGCTTGTTTGTGACTGCAAATCTCGAGCTAGATTCCAGTTAAAGAATGACAAATGTCTTCATACCCAGCTGAAAATAATTCATCCCAAAAAATGGGAAGTAACTTCATTGTGTCATTATGTAATTACCCAGCTAGTAAAGTCAAACCTGATCGAAGAGCTGATGCTGGGCCAGATACCCGACACCATCTCCTTCCTCCTGAGAATGAGAAAGATGCATCTCTCAGATCGGTCTTGCAAGGATGTGGTCACAAAACTTCTATTTGGATTTAAGTTGGGCCAACCTTTCCAAGTATGTAGCGGTCTATGAAGGCGTTTACGGTAATGAGCCTCTGTGACCAGTCCTCATCTGTGTACCGGGAGCCCACTTCAACCGGGACAGTGCGACAGCCTGCTACCATGCGCAGGTACTCTATGCTGGGAGACAGAATCAGAATCAATGTCAGGGTTACTGGCTAAGTATGGCTACACAAACAGGGCATTGGTACATACAGTACCTGTATAGATTACAATGATTACATACAGTCTGGTTTACATATACAGCATGCTTGTGTGATTGATAAATTCACAGAAAGTGCAAGTGTGCATTTCAGTTCAAGGAATGTTGGAATAAACACAGTATGTACAATACAATAAGTACAGTGACCTAGTTATTTAGAATGGTGAGGTGTTGTGGGGTTCTGTAAAGTCCACTACTGGGCATCCATCTGTTAACATTAAAGGCCATCCATAAGCTTGCCCCTCCATATCTGTCCGACCTCCTACAAATTCCCGCTCGCACCCTCAGATCCTCGTCCGACATCCATTTCACTGTCCCCCTCACCCATCTTGCCACCATGGGGAGCAAAGCTTTCAGTCACTCAGCTCCTCGACTCTGGAACTCATTACCATCTGAGCTCAAAAACATTGACTCAGTTCCGCTCTTCAAATCGAAACTTAAAACCCATCTGTTCAAGCTGGTTTTCTCTCTGTAAATTCAGTTGCTTTGTCTAATTTAACCTATGTTTTATATTCCTGTATTTTTTGTATTATGGTTTTATTATTTATATTGTTCTTTTGCATTTACTGTACGTGTCCTTGAGTGTGTAGAAAGGAGCCTATAAATAAAATGTATTATTTTTTACTATTAAAGGTTTTCCTTTCAAATTTTCAGTTCTGATGCTACAGTTAAGACCATAGTATCAGCTCAAGCTATTTAAATAATTATGCAGTAACACAAAAACGTATCTTTAAGAAATATATTTCTTATACTGTTATTTTACTATATTACCTATTACTACAAGTGCTAGGTAAGTAGTTAGAAAACTGATGTATGTACCCACTTATCTGCCAATTATGTCTACAAGCTAACATGATTGTCATACTGCAGGAAAGGCTTACTGTAGAACGTTTTGACTACCAAAATAGTTCATTAGGACTGCGCGATATATGGTGCGCTTACGCAACAGTCACACTGTGTTTGTTGGCACTGCTTTGTGTCTCACAGCAACACCACCAACTAATTTGAAATACTACTGGTATATTATAAAGATTCATTTGCCTATAATTTATTTCAGGTAATTCAGGTGTTTAACAAAGGCTTCCTATGAGTGAGTGTAGGTGTGCACACATCTAAACTTTCCTCCACAACCTTAGGGTGTCATGAGGCATTCACACGTCTCAAGACAGCGGTAATGGCAGAGGTATTTTACTGGGTTAAGAAAAATACAGGTTCTTAAAGCAGAAGTGTGGGAAGGCCAGTTGCCGATATACGCGAAACCCCGCCCACCTTGTGAAAACAATCCCACCGGATTGGTCGATCCAACTTCCAGTTTCCCCCTCGCAACCTGAAACACACATAACTGGCAACATCCACCACAATACCACATACACCTTCCTCTTTATGTTTTGGAACATAACCATTTCCTTCATTTTTTTTTTTTTATATCGCAGTCTTGTGGAAATTTCACATTTTGCGATGTGTTGTTGTGCAGCCATAGTTATTGTTATGTATCAGAAGGGACAAAATATAATGGAGTGACTCGAATTCACAGCTAACCAGCCCTTTCTCCACTCTACTCATTGGAAAGAATTTTTTTAAATTGATAAAAAATTTACATGCTGATGGCACTGTGCTTGACTCGTAAGACTTGCTCTGATTTCTGTCTTCATGAAACAGAAAGAGTCCATACATTACTGCACCTACTGGGCACCCATCTAATAAAGCGCAGGGAGGGGGTGTGGCCATCTTGGGGTGGAGTCAGGGGAAGATACACCAACAAGCTGAAAATAGCCCAACAGGTCCAAGGCCTTCTTATTGGCTAGTCATTGTGTTATTCCTGTGCAGCCCATTCTATGTCCCTCCACATAAATAGGTCATTAGTCTATGCCCTGTCACAATCTGCCATGATTTTGACAAACACTCCTGTCTAATTCTATGGTAAAGCCTTACCTCCATTTGTGGTCATTAAATGCAGGCCAGTGGTCTATGGCATCCTCTAAGATCACTGGCTTCTGCTGAGTCAGGTAATCCATCTGGAAGCGATCTAAGGGCAGACACTTTGTCCTGGGGACTTCCTTAGCCGGACTGATTGCAGGTACAAAAACGCAGCTCTCCTTCAGTCTCTGTTATAGACATATGAAAGATCTGCAATCTACCATATGCATGTCTGAAATGAATCCAGTAACAACGTCATTTCTAAGAGGTAAAATGCCCTCCCACAATCTTTTAAGGAAACTGTCACATCAGTAGGCAAGACATGAAAAATCATGAAAGATGATGGATCAATGCATACTCTTTAAAACATGTAAAAGGCATTCAAAAGACCTTTGTAAGGATCACTACTTGAGCACACACTTTTCTGAAATTACAATGACATTAGAGAACAGAAACACCCCTAAAGAAAATGGCTCATATGTGAAGAGTTCCACTGATGCACAGAACTGGAAAGCAAACTAAATGTGAATGTACATTCATTTCCATTACAAAAAAAAAAAGACAATTTCCCGACGGGAACAATAAAAGTATCAATTATTATTACCATTTGGCTGCAACTGAATATATGTAGCACTGCGGGAGGGGGGGGAGGTTCAATTATTGAATGACTAAGCATTAGAACAGCCAAGACTTGTAATTTTTAATGTGGTGTGATAGTTGGTGGCAAAGGACGAGGAGGTTCCAGCATCTCAAACAGGCACCCCCCTCAGGGACTTACACACTGCGGGGTTCACAGAGAATGGTGTGATGATCATAAAAGATTCATTTGGGGGCAATTTTGTGACTAAGGAGCACTTTGTAATGAGAGGCCAGACAAAGGCCAGACTCATCAAAGCTAGAGTGAAGGCTACAAGTGCAAAAAACAACACTCACTGCAACAGTGGGATACAGAAAGGCCTCCTAAAACACACAATTTACCAACCCAACTGCTTCTGGGGAAAAAAGTGAATGCTAACCTTTACCAGCTAAGTGTAGTTGCTATGGAGAGGCACCAAACTAGGTAGCCGAGTGCATAAACAATGGTTGAAAAAAGCAGCAAATGACTGAGCTATTCATGTCCAAACATTAAGGACGTCCATAAGAAAATGTGCCAATCAGGACGCACCTTTGCACCGGGCCCCTGGGCGGCGTCTGCCTGCTCTGAACAGCCCCTCCTCAGACTGCGCTGCAGGATCCCCACCATTGTCTGAAGCACGTCCTCCATGATGGCGGCCCCCATCAGCAGGCCCATGTCGCATGTCCTGATGGCCTCGCAGACCTCCGCCTCGCCGGGCTCCGCACAGCACAGTGCCGCCACCTTGAACAGGCAGCCGTAGGCGTACACCCTCCGCCACTCCTTGTCCACATCCCTCCAGGTCCCGATGTTGAGTCTCTCCCAAGAGAAGTCCAGGATGGTCTGGGCAGTGTGCTGCAGGAGAGAGGGGCCCCCGGGGCCGTAGAGCTGCAGCCTGGCCTGCTCCAGGACCTTCACCACACTGCGCTCCACCTTCTCACTGAAGTGCAGAGGAAAGTCTGCCTCGGTCGGAGGCAGAGCTGCTCGGATCTCCTTCCACACGCTGGCCATGATCCATGGGGCCTGCAAGATGTGAGGAGACAAAGCCTCAGAGCAAAACCTACGGAACAGTGTCGGCACACACCAAGCGATAAGTGGCACCGGTCAGTAGCTAAAAAGCACATCAAGAGCCATTATTCTACATTCATACATACTACATTCTACATCTTTACATACTGTCATATAGTAATGTTACTTAAAAAAGATACCGAGAAACCCTGCTTGTTTCACCTGATAAGTAATTGGCATGGAGACATACTTAATGATCATGTTTGCAGAACGTGATCTATGGAGATATATTTAGGTAAGGTCGGGGACCTGTGGCTTGCGGATAAATTGGAGCTGAGAATTTTTTAAACAAAATAAGCAGCTGAAAATAATAATGTTGTGTGAATTAAACGTAAAACTGATATGGGAGCAATTATTTACAAACTGTAATAATCTCAGTCGGGTTCAAAACTTAATTTTCATTGGATAATGCGGCGCGAGACGGGTCGTTGTGAGGTGAACTAACGAAATCACGTCTCCCTCCTGCTAGCTCATGAAAAACACGTCCAAAAGAAAAATAAACCATGAAGACTACCGTTCGTTCCAGTCTGAGTGGACAGAAGCGTTTGCCTTGGTGGAGAGAGCTAGTTCGGCGGTATGTTTAATATGCAATGATAGAATTGCGTCCATAAAACGGTCAAATGTAAAACATTACGATATCTCTGGTATAACTTGGTAATTAAAATGTAGGCTTAACATTAAAATTAAATTGTATTAACCATGATTTGGCTCTCGAAGAAAACGAAACAAAAAATAGTTGGTATTTATGGCTCTTCCATATAAAAAAGTTCCCGAGTTCTGATGTAGGTCCTATCCAAGCTAGCAAGTTTAGTTTATCGACTTCTTTTACATATTTACAGTATCATTCAAAAGTTTGAGTACATGTGTAGAACCCAGGTTTTTAATTGTTTAACTACAGATACTTAAGATTACCTTCGTAATAAACAGACTGCCAAACTAGTCTTAATCCTGTTGAAATGACAAGCCTTTTACGTATGCTATGGTAAAGATCACGACACTGCCTCTTACATGCAGAAATAAGTACAGAACTGTTTTCATTTCATTTTTTCACTCTTTAAAAGAAAAGTGTGTTCAGTCTAAAACATCGTTAAGGTTTCAAGCAGGTGTACTACAACTTTTGATCG
>JAODJW010000045.1:8613656-8627006 GCA_026777045.1 Hyperopisus bebe
AAATAGTGCGGCACTGCTGGCACCGGCATCTATATCGGAATTCAGTCTGTAATTGATATAGTTTTAACGGTGCCAGCTGCCGACAGTTGAGGACTGCTGTGAAACAGCTAGCCAGTTTATTAGCGGAATAACTTTGTATTTGTAAATGAAAACCATGCCGCAGGTCCAATAAATAAAATATTGTAGCTCAAGAGCGGCGAAAAGATAATCAGGTGGACGGTAAAGTTCAGTTATTAGTAGACTGTTTTATTGCGCAATTTTTAAAAGGACAGCGTTAACGTACTCCCGAGGGGTTAAAGTACTTTCCCTTACAATTGGTTTAGCTTATCACAGTTACAAAACATTTACGTAGTTTTACAGTAAAATTCTACGTCGACGCATTTTTATAATCGGCATAGTCGATTACTTCGAATAATCGTCCCAGTCCTACTTTCATCATCACAATTAGCATGGGTTAAAAGACATGAAGTTGCAAAGTTTCATTTCTCAAAGCTGTGAGTTTGACTAGTATGTGACAATGAAAGACTAATGATGGCCATTTCCTGTGATTTACTATCCATAAATCAAAATAACTGTCAGTGGTATTTACTCATGTTTTCCATGTAATGCAACTAAGAGGGGCCAAACCATTTTAATATATGTATTTTGGTAAAAAATTTAATTAACCAATAATTTAGCACATATAGAAATGTGATGCTAAATGGCAATATTAATGTCATATTACTTGTCTGAGAAGGGCTTAGAAAGAAAAAGGATGTCACACCGGATGGTTGTGAGTTTAATTCCCATATAACTCTGAGGTCCACATGAAAAAAGTTCAAGTACAAGATAAGATGGTTATCCAGGTTATGTTGGTGACCAGGGTCATGGAAATAGCCTATGATAAGGATACGGATATATAAGGATAAGGATATATGATAAGCATATATGATAAGGATACGGATATATGATGATGATGATAAGTATATATGATAATGATAGATATATAATAAGGATAAGGGTATATGATAAGGATATGGATATAATGATAAGGATACCAATCTGCAGACAGGCAATAGTGAATAATGTAGGTATGACCGAAAGCCATGTAATCCTAAAACACCAAGGTATTGCTCAGATATTGAGAACCCAGGTGACACAGATAACTTGGATGCTGCTAGTAACCCAAGTAATATGGACTAGCCGGGTAATACAGATAACTCAGATACTGCTGGAAATCCTGGTAATTCAGACAAACAATGTAACACAGATCACCCGGATATACTACTGGTAACCCAGGTAACCTGGACAAGCCAGGTAACACCGATAACTCGGATGCTGCCTGAAATCCTGGTAACACCGATAACTCGGATGCTGCCTGAAATCCTGGTAACACAGATAACTCGGATGCTGATAACTTATGTGCTGCTGGTTACCTAGGTAATACCTATGATCCAGGTATCCAGATTCCCTACACCAGAGGGAGTACATAGCATGTGGGTCTGACAGAAGCTGTACGGGGGTGGGGGGAAGCGGCTGGTCCAACACCTTGGAGCATAACTGTAAACATGCGGTTTGCAGGCGGCGGGGGCGTAATCTACTCCGTCATGCTCTGGGAGACTGTAAGAAAGAGCAGAGAGGCCAGGGGAAGCCTCACCGGCCTGCTGCCCAGGATTGCAATCCAATTAAGCACAGTTTAGCTGCACTCAGCCTGCCAGTGTCGGCCCGCTGACACATGAAATTAATGCATTGTTACGGGATAAAGGAACCCGTGTACTGAGAGCGCAATACCACCATACAGTCTCCCATTTGATTGGTTAGGATCTCAAAGCCTGGGGTCCACCCGACCAATGAGACTTCAAGAAGTAGAAGGACATCCCAGCAAAATTACATGGAGGATGGATACAGAGTATTAACTTGAAGGTTGTAAGTTCAAATCCCAAGAAGGCTCTGCTGGAAACTGAATCCCATCAATCTTCCAATGGCTTGATTCCTGGTCAGCCTGATGGGGGGGGAGGGATTTGGAGCCTTCCCCACAGCACCAGACACAAGGCAGGACTGCACCATTGGATGAGATGTCAACATGAACTACCCAGTAAATTTCCCAGCTGTACACCTCTGCTGCCTATGCATGTGTCATGTTCTTCAGGACTGAAGGGCTGCCCTTGCTGGTATGGCATGTGCCTGTCCAGCTGATCCATGAGTAGATTGGGGGACAATGTGATTGGTGGCAACATTCATACAGACTAATCAGAGATTGTTTTTCAGGCTTCAGCCTGCCTACCTCTTTCCTGGTTGGCTGGAATGGGGCAAAGCCCAGAAGGCATGACCCTGTAATTCATCCCACACTGACAACATAAAAGATGGCTTCAGTGTGCCACATCAAGTCAGCCAGTGTAGACAGGGCATAGAGTCATTAAAGGTTAGGGCCTCGCTCATAAAACGCTGATGAGACCTTTAATGGAAGCTGTGAAATCCCAGCGCATATAAGGGTCAGATGACATAAAGTGAAATGTTTTTTGGCCTCACAGGAAGGGACGTGCAATGAAGCATCATCAATTTTAATGATACTGTACAACATTAACATTAGTATAAAAGACATGAGTTTGTTTTTAGGTGGAAATTCCCCACATGATAAAAAAGGTGACTAGTGGTAATTGTGCCCCTATAGCTAATGGAATCAAACGATGGTGAAAACGGCCTGCATTTGGTCTATTTTCACAAGAGAGCAGTGTGATATATCACTTATACTGTGATCCATGTGCTTAATATAATTTAATGGATTCATTTTCTAGAATATTAAAAAATAGAATGATAAGTAACTGCAGCCTAAGATAATTACACATTAGAATATTATCTATGTTTTTCATATAAATACGAGACCATCCAGAATTCATTTTTACATGACACTTAATCTTCACCGTACCAATGTAAGAAAAAGCATTGTGGCATGTGATTGGATGGAGCATATATAAGCCCACCAATTATTTTCGCAATGCTGTTCATATAAGCCAATCAAGAGTGTGGAGGTAAATATCCCAGCCAGCCAGTCAGGCATGGTTGATTTAAAAAGAGCGCAGTATTAATATAACAAGCGAGGGGCAAACAAGAAACGGAGCAGGGAAATTGCACCAAACTCATTAGAGTGATTTATGTCACATAATTGTTCATCTGAAAAGGGATGCAGAGGCAAGGCTTGGAAAAAGGCTCAGATGGAGCTAAAGTGCCAGATCTGCATGCGCCACAGCACCTGCAGCTCACTGTGAGGAACATCCTGCTGCAAGTGTGTCTGAGGAGATGTTAACTTCCCAGTATGTCCTCAGGTTCTGCTTCTGGGAAGCTGCTGTCACTCCAGCCTGGGATGAATGGGAATTGTGCTGGGCCCAGACTGTGTGACAGGGAGCCACACCACGCTGGGGGAGGGGGGGGTCTGACTCCTTTGCACGGGGTCCAGACTGTGTGACGTGGAGCCACACCACGCTGGGGGGGTCTGACTCCTTTGCACAGGGCCCAGGCTGTGTGACAGGGAACCACACCATGCTGGGGGGGTCTGATTTCTTTGCACAGGGCCTAGACTGTGTGACGGGGAGCCACACCACGCTGGGGGGGTCTGACTCCTTTGCACAGGGCCCAGACTGTGTCACGGGGAGCCACACCATGCTGGGGGGGCACAGGCTCATCCAGCTGAGCGCTGGCTCATACTGCAGCTGCTCCTCCCCATCCTGATCTGCCTAGAGAAACTGCCGGCATCTCTTTTGTTCTCTGGGAGTCATGTCAGGTCAGCCAGATGAGGATCAGATCAGTAGTGCAACAGGTGATGCGGTTTGAGGACACAAACTAGGCCCCTGGACACCTTTCATTTTTTTGCAAGACAGAAAAAAAAACTATATACCCAGAACATTAATCACTAAAGCATAATTAAGACCAGAGGGTGGATTGAAACGTCAAAGTCCCTGCCTCTCTCTCTCTCTCTCCCTCCCTCTCTACCTCTGTCTCCCTCACTCCCTCTCTCTCCCTTCCTCACTCCCTCCATCTCCCAGCGCTGAGATGCCTTCCCCAACTTGTAAGGAGAGGAGACTGGCTGCCCATTGTGAATTCGTGGAGCGAGCTGTGCTGTCAGTTCCTTACGCTCCGGGGTTTGAGAAAGCACAGGATCTCGCCGCCCGCCGCACTAACAAGGCCAGAAGGGAGTGTTGGAAGTACGTGGCCAGCGCAGGCGGACCCCCAGCCCCCAGAAGGCAGGGCCGAGACGTGGAGCTTTCTGACTACCTGCACCATATATTTTTCCTTACTAAAGATGCTGCGGCTAAAGTACTGGATCAGCACCCAGAACCAGAACGAGGTTAAGGAAAGTCAAATCGGCAAAGATATCATATTTACTTAGACGCTAAATCGCCTAATTTTGGGATGCAATATCAATATGTAGAAACAGATACAAACTGTATTCGATCCAGGGTGTATCCCAGCCCTGTGCCTGGGGGTACCTGAGACTTCCCATAACCAGGATCAGGATAAGCTGGAACATGGAGGGATATGCACAGTGTGCATATATAACAGCTATATAAGGCTTACATGTGGACCTCTAACATGTGACCCCACCCCCACGTTTCCTGTGGTTTTCTAATGTCCAAGCAGTAATGTCATTGGCCAGGTACAGCTGTATGTACTAGGGATTTGTATTGGCAGCATTGGTTCTTACATTCACAGACAACATATAAGAACAAAGAGCATAAATTAGGCAAAACATAAGTAGAAATAACAGTAGGGGAACAGAGGTACTGAATATAGAATATAAAAATATGAAAATATATTATGACCCATAGGTGAAAAAGGATGTACATAGATGGGTGCAGAGTGAGCGGGGTGGGGTTGGCGGAGGCAGGGACTGTGTCAGCAGGGGTCAGGGGGCTTGTTGATGAGAGGAAGAAGCTGTTTTTGTGGTGTGTAGTTCTGGTCTTGATAGTCCTGAGTCTCTTGCTGGAGGGTCGTTTTTTGAACGGTCCCTGTCCAGGATGCGAGGGGTCAGTCATGATCTTTCTTGCCCGCATCAGGGTTCTGGAGGCGTATGGGTCCTGTTTCGATGGCAGGTTGCAGCCAATCACCTTCTCTGCAGATTGAATGATTGTAATTATCAATTTTAGACAAGTGATAGAATAGATTCAGGATACTGAATGGCTTGTTATGGAAATAAAATTAGACAGATGATGACAAAGGACTAATCGCGATTCAGCCATTCCTGCCACGTGACCTCATGCGGGTGAAGGAGAGTGGCTGATTGGCATGGTCATGGCAGTATGTAGAAGCTGGTATTTACTGGGAAACCACAGCAGAAACTGCTTTTAAACTGCTGCGAACTGTGACAGCCTTGTAAGACACAGACTCAAAGCTGGGCGTTGGCATTTTAAATATTATTATTTATGAGCCTGACGTTTCCCTTTTAAAAGGCCACCAGAGGGCAGTGTTGCAGCAGTAATGCTCACGGCTCATCAGATTTAAAAGACTTTTGTAATTATCTGAGACCTTTTTCTTTGGATCTTGTTGCTTTATGTGGATAAATATGGATGAAAAGGACATTCCTTGATCTCACCCAGGAAATTGTTTAATTGAAAACATTTAGCTATAGGTTCCTTTCTGGAGATACATTCCCTGGATAAACAATCCACATTTCCAACTAGTTCCCTGCCTTGTACTGATTATTTCCTCTCGCAGACATCAGGTTTACCCACTGCAATGGGGTAGTGCCTGTAGAAAATGTCTGGGTGGATGAAACTGGACATATTTAAATGTTTTCACTGAATGCAGGATCATAAAAGGAGGGAAGATGGAAGGAGGATCAGCAGAAGAAGGAGCTGGACAGTGAGTACTGGAAGTTACTAAATGCTGCTGCCCAGTGAGTTTCATTAATATTTGTAAAAGCTCAGCAACCCTAAGAAGGATAAGTGGCTGGGAGATGTGTGGTTGGATGGATTTCTAAAAGGCTAAAAGAAACTCAAAGCCGAACATCTAAAATGACCATTTACCAGCTGTGCTTGCGGGAACATGGCGTTTCTATGATGCAAGTTTTGTTTCTATATTACGTATTTAGCAGATCAACAATCAGAGAACAAATCAGACATAATCACTTTCTGCAACACCTGGTCTAGCAACTGTCAATGGTGTTCACTAGCAGCTAGTAACTATGAATTAACTGTGAAAATATCCCCCTAACTGTAAAATGAGTTCTGTACATCCTTTATCCATATGAGGAGGTGTATATCCAGTTTCCCATCCAGCATCCTTTCAGTCTAAGAAATCCTTTTTTGTTGGTCACATTGACAAAGAGACCAGGTGAGCCTATTGCTGGAAGCACAGGGCACAAGGCTGGGGACACCCTGGTCAGGACATTACTCCACCACAAGACACACTGCAGGGGACAATCTGGACAGGACACCAGTCCACCACAGGACTCAAGGTAGAGGACATGCTGGACAGGACACCAGTCCACCACAGGACTCAAGGTAGAGGACACCATGGACAGGACACTAGTCCACCACCAGCTCACAAACTTATTCTGCAGACACTTTTATCCAAAACAATATGCAATTAAGAAAGCAGGGTCAGCCAGCACCTAGAGCAATAGGGGTTAAAGCTCAAGGTCCCAATGGTGACATCACTCTATCGACCACGGGATTTGATCTGACGACCTGACGATCTGAGCCCCATGCTGCTCCGCACCAGCCAATTCACCCACCAGCAGGAGCAAACTGGAGTGCCTGGAGGAATACAACATCATGAAAAACAGTGCACCCAGAGAGCCCCCGTGCTGCCTCACCTATAACCGGCTGGAGCTGTATCATGAGAGATTCCAATGGATCTACAGTACAGGCCAAAAGTTTGGACACACCTTCTCATTCAATTGAATGAGAAGGTGTGTCTAAACTTTTGGCCTGTACTGTATGTCATTAAGAGCTTTGAGCCTTTGATGTGGCTCCACATTATAAACACATTCAGACCAGCGCTGTCAGTTTCTCCAACAAATTCCCGGATTATATTTAAATTTACTGGGGTATTCCCTTTACTTGACAAAGGGCATTCATGCATAGGCAGCAATGATGGCTGTAAGGAGAGTCCGTTTACTCTTCAGAGCACCCGAGAACTTGACCTGTGCACTTAAACTAACTTGACAGATACTGTAAGCTTCCCTCGTTTCCATAAAACATCTGCATGGTTTTTTTATTATTCCACATTAATCTTTAAAATCCACAGATTTGCATAATATGGCTTTTCGTTTCCCTTCACGGACTGGAACTTTTTTAGAAGTGAGGATGAAGCTGTTTCTAATGAAGCTCTTTTCCTCTTTTCTCATTCCACTGGTGATAATTACTAAGCAGATCTGAAAAATTCACATAAAAGTGTTCCAAATTCCAGCAGTAACTTCAAGCTGAAGCCTGTTTTTCTGCCTGGGTCCATGCTTACTGTCATGTCCAGCCTTCTCCGCCTCTCTGATCCCCATGTTTCCCTTGGCTGTGACTCCATATCAGGTCCACCTATGACCCGCCAGTCTTAGCTGTTGTTCCTGCCCTCCTGTAGACCATTCACAGCTGCCTTGTGTTTTCTCTTCATTCCCCCTTTTTATAAGCGTTTTTCACTCCAGTATCCCCTGTCTGTTCATTGTTGCCTGTTGGCATCTGCTGCGTTAAGCAAATAAACTGTCCCTATGTGGGATATTCCCTGTACAGCCTGCATTCTGGGTTATTCCTTATATTAGTAGATGGGACACTTACACTAAACTTTATTTAAATCTTGGTAGAATTTTTTTCATGATATGTACACATTTTATTGTTTTATTTGTAATAATGAAGAATAATTCAGGCTTATAGCAGATATTCATGGTAGTCAACCATAAGTACCGAAGAAATACTGAAACTGTTTAATAGATTAATCTACATTTGAGGAACAGAATATGTAGTTAGGGAACAGCATTAGTGAGACAGGACAGTGACCACATGAAGTGTGACCTTTACCATTATTATTTTGTGGCAAAAAAATGCTTATGTAGGAGACACTGTGACTCCCAGTTCCTGTTTTAATAATCCAATATTGTGACCTAGGTCAGTACTAGAAAAAACTAAAACCAACAATGTTATATCAACAACAACCAGCAATTCATATTTTGAAAGGTGAAATTTGTCCCCTGTAGTCAAAGAATGCCCATTTTACTGAGGTAATGAGGATAAAAAGGATTTGGGCAAAACCACTGGAATTAAAAAGAATCTCCCGCCAATGTCAGTCTGATAATAATCTAAAATTAGCCATACGTTGCTTTTTTTCCCACAATGCCAGAACACATGCATGTCCCAGATCATTTTGTAGTTTCCTTCTCTAACATATAATCAGGTTGATCGATATTACTTGTAAAAATGTGCTTTGATTCTCTGAAGCCAATACTTAGGAAGGAATTTGGCATCTTATCTCACATGTTGGGCTCTTTCTTCTCGCCAATAACTGTCTGAAGTACTCTTCTCAGTGTCCAACAGTGTCATTACTACTATACAGGAGTGAGATTGCAGACTGAATTGATTGGAAGATGAATGATAGTATTTTCAACCCAATTGAATAGAATCTGTGTTTTCCTTTAATAAGTGAATATTCTGATGGTATTTATATAAATGAATTTTGGGAAGATAAAAGTAATTTAATAAATCTTAAATATATTTTAACACTTTATCTTTCTTAGATATACCTGAAAAAAATCCCTTCTTGTAGGTTTACACTTTTGTTAAATCAGGGTTGAAAACACTTGGAATCTGGAACGTTAGTGTTGTTATTTGTCCTGTTTTCGGGTTGCTCTGCTGGTCTAAGTGTGTTGTTATAGATAAGCAGTGTATCGGTATTGTATGCTGCTGTGGCATTTCTATGATTCATACACATATAGCATGTGATATGGCAAACAGCACTATCCTGTTAACTGTTAGATCAGTGTTATACATAGACGACGGAAGAATGCAAACAGTTTATACTGTTATAAAACTCAATATAGACTGTTATTATATAACTAATTTAATAGACATATACAAACAATATGCTGCTCACACCTATTTTTCATAAGGTGCACAAGGGATATAGAGGTTGCGTGGTGCAGGTCTTCTTCAAAGGCAGTTCAGACATAACGGAGAGCAAGATTTTCTTTGTGAAATTTGAACAAATGGTGGTTTGGCCCTTTTAACTGGGGAAAAAAAACTACCCAAAAAGAAAAACCATAAACATTTTTCAAAGCCTGTGTAATTTCATGTTGCTGAAAGAATCTCCTTGAAGTGCAGTCTGTATAAATTTGCAAGAGGAGTAGTAATTAAGTACTCGGAAGGTCCATTGTATCCATCCAGCTGACCAAGTTTGAAGGACCAATTGGATTTCATTAATTGAAGAGGCTGTAGGCACAAGTCTGGTGATCAGGTGCTGTTTTTGCTGCTGCTGTGTCTCCTACCATCTCACAAGAAGTAAGCAAAATACAGTAAACATAAATCATACTAATGACTGACTTTTAATTGCCATTTGTTATTGGTAGTTCAGTTCCGGAGAGGAAGAACTTGGACTAACAGTAATCTCATTTCAAGATGTCCTGGAACATCTGGAGGTTACCTGGAGGCTTGTCTGAGACCCTGCAAAGATCTGTTTTTAGATCCAGTATGTCCTGAGATACCTGAAGGCTTGTCTGAGACCCTGCAAAGATCTGTTTTTAGATCTAGTATGTCCTGAGATACCTGGAGGCTTGTCTGAGACCCTGCAAAGATCTGTTTTTTAGATCCAACTCTGCCCTTTGTGAAATGTTACAATATAATATGTCACACATGAAATATGTCAGTCAACAAAGTGTCCCATCTTTGTATTGTGGCCTTTTACTTTGTGTTGTTATGATCAAAGTTTATATGGTGGAAATAGAACAGGAAATGCAGATCTCAATAAATAGCTTCTTTTTCTCTGTGGATATAATTGCCAAAGGGAAAAAAGCATTAGAAATATTTATACTTGCCTTGAAGCTGCAAGCCTTGGTATTGGCAGCTAGAGGCACTAAAATGGCAGAGGAGCTGTGAATTTCAGCAGTGTGTATGTTAATCCATGGACTCTTTTGGATCATAGTCTTGTTACATTGCTGAAAAGCAATTAGCACTGTGAACAACGTAGGGGGTGGGGGGTATATTCAACGTCTGTCCATCTTTGGAGGGTGGGACAGGTGAGAAAAAGGGTTTGTGCAGTTTTTTATTCCTTTCCTGACTTAAGCCTTGCATATATAAGGGCTTGTTTTCTTTTTTCTGCCCACAATAAGCTCAGAGTGGAAGTAGTCCAGTCCCGATGAATGAATACAGGTCAAACACACACACACACAAAAGAACCCATGTATGATACATTGTTAAACACTGGATGCACATCCAGTGTAACTGGAAACATGACACAGTGGATGCTGCCATCACCTACCTTCAGTAGAAAGTATCGTACGGCATGTCACTTGCCTGGGAACAAATCAAAATACAGAGCTGACTACTTAATGTACATCATTATCACTCAATTGTAAAGTGCAGATATCATAAGTTGGGCCATTGCAAAGCGAGGGGCATCTTTATCAGCTTCTCTCTTATTATGTTTCCCCTCTTCTGTCATATCATTCAGACACTCTACCTCTGTCATAATAAAACAGGGAACTCTGCTCACTGCAATTCATAAGTGTTTCAGTTCTGTTTCTGAGCCAAGTTGACAATCTCACAAAGGAAACAACAGTTTTATCTTTCTGCGAACTTAATATGAAATAATGTCAACAGTCTAGTTTTGCTCATTTACAGTAGCTCACCGCTCGATTTGTTCATTCTTCACTGCAGGCTATACCACAGCATATGCAAAATCGTAAAATACTGTCTACAAGTGCTCAGCTTTCAAACTTGTCGGCCTTCTCCAAAGAGCTTGTGAACTTTCTTACTGGAGAGTATGTGTCCTCCAGTTACTGATCATTGTTTGACATAAGCCCGTAGAATTAAAGTAATTTACCATGGCCTTGTATGGGATTTCATTTTTGTGGATGGAAAATTCAACTTTCTCAAAAAATTCCAAAGATGGAAAAATATTACAGAAAATAAATCATCTGTGCTGTTTAAATTAGCAGCCCACACGTCTCATTTTGCTTACTGGTATATACTCTTTGTTGCTGGTTGGTTATTGCTCCATGTTATTACTCAATGTTCTTTTGTAATTCAGTTTGTTTTACTTCAATGTGACCAATTACACCAAAACTAATTCTTGTACTCAGGCTGTATGTGTATGTGAGTAAACTTGATTTTGATTCTGATGCTTTGGATGTCACACTTCTAAATGTTTCACATGGCAAGATCATGATGGGTTAGGGTATCTATATGATTTCCCTGAGATATATGCGACTTTGGACACTGGTACAGGAATGCTAGGCTTAATAGTACCAAAGAAGAGATGCTTGTTCATAATTCTCCAGGAGGGGCTGGGAGAGGAAGACAGATGGAGAAAAAATCAAATAAATAGTAATTCAAGATTAAAATGCCAGGGAATGTCTGTAGTGATAAGTCAAAAGTTTGCCTTCATATGGAGGGCAGTTACAAGCATAGCTATAGGTCATACAAAGCTGCTTGGCTGTGTGGCAGATGTACATTCCTCAGTGCAGAGAAGGAGACAAATTCTGTGCCCTTAAGAGTCTTAGATAATAGAAGCAGGAAGGTAGAGCTTTCTTGGTAACCAAGGAAACCAAAAATGTGATGAATAGGGTTATAAAACCAACCCTGTGTATTAAACATCCAAAACACTCATGCAATAAATTAGGCTGGATGGTGACAAAGAAAATTAAACAAAGCATCTCAGGTGTTAAATTGAAATTAAATAATTTAATCGAAGACATTTATCCCCCAGGGTGAGGTTTGACTAAATGTTTTGTAATTTAGCCTTTACATTATTTTATTTATTTTTTATTTGACAGAGACCATAGTTCTTCAAGTGTCACAGAACAACAGAAGTTGACTGAGTGCAGTAACAATTATAAAGTGTATCCTATTAATGAAAAAAATGCTTAATTTGATCTAGCTCATTGAAGTGATATGCTATTTGGAAAACACTGTATGAACACACATGCAATCACTATCTTAAATAAATTCATCTACAAATACGTATCACCCCTGTATTTAAATAGTAGTAGTAATTGTATTCAACATTTGAATTGAATGGCTCAGAATTATAATTAAAGGAAATCTGAGTGTGTAACGCCTGCTGATTCTAAACCTACTCCACCAGAATATACTTTTCCCAAAATCAGCAGGCTTTTCTTTTACTATTATGCTGAAAAACACTAGAATTGTGACAGAAAGAAAATAAATGCCAGAGAGCTGCTCAAATGTCATCTTTTCGAGAAGCTTGCAGCTCAATGTGGGAGCAGCCCATTCAAATGCATTCTCTTTAATGATGGCCAAGTCACATGGGGAGCTTCTGCTTCCGAGTCTGAGAAAGACGCTACCAGGTGAGCGCCAAAGACATGGTAGCTGGTGGAGCTCGAGAGCCCAGGGCAACTTGCTGGCTTCCTATCAGCAAAATGATGAAAGAAGAGACAGGGCTGTTCTCTGACCCCAATCACTAACAGTAAGTGGTACAACAACAGAAACAAAACAAGGTATGACTATATCTACTAGACATAAGATCGCTCAACTAATCCTAGTGAGAAACTCAAAAGGTCCTGGGGTTATGATTCATCCTGCTAATAGGTAAACAAAGCCCATAAACAAAGAAAGCCTATAAAAGACATGAGATATTCAGAGAGTAAAATTTCAATATCAAAATAACCAAAAAAGCACATAAATTACTAGATAAAATAATGGGCTGTCTGCTCACATATATCATGCACATTATTGTGAGGAAGAAACCCACTGGAAATCCATCACGGTTGGCCCGGAAACTGCTATGTGAGGATGCTAACAGCTCATTGTTGAAACAAAAAGGGCATGATGTTCACTTTCTCATCTTGCTCTCCTTTGAGACAAACACATGTGTACAGTTAAGAGTGAAGCTTTGGTTCCAAACACAGGATTCAGCCATTTATCCTGTGCCCTTGGAACATTTTGGGAGGTTAGGGGCCTTGCCAGAGGGCCCAATGGATGTGTGAGTACGACAGTGAGGACAGGGGGGCCTTGCCCGAGAGCCCAATGTATGTGTGAGTATGACAGCGAGAATGGGGGGCCTTGCCAGAGTACCCAATGGATGTGCGAGTATGACAGTGAGGATGGGGGGCCTTGCCAGAGGGCCCAATGGATATGTGAGTATGACAGTGAGGACGGGGGACCTTGCCAGAGTACCCAATGTATGTGCGAGTATGACAGTGTGGACGGGGGGCCT
>JAODJW010000045.1:8633579-8644539 GCA_026777045.1 Hyperopisus bebe
ATGCTGAATTGTGGTTTCCTATCCTTGTGGGGAGCAGAACTGTCAAAAAAACACATGTGGACGTCTGTATATGCCATCTTTTTTCCAACCCTAAACCTAGCCTCGTTTTGCTAACCCTAATTTGGTGCCTTAGGGCGAATCAACGGGTTGTTGTAAAGTAGGTAATATGCTACTAAAACATGCTGAATTGTGGTTTCCTATCCTTGTGGGGAGCAGAACTGTTATGAAAACACATGTGGATGTCTGTATATGCCATACTTTTTCCAACCCCAACCCTAGTCTCAGTTTGCTAATCCTAACCCTAATTTGGTGCCTTAGGCTTAATCAACAGGATGTTGCAAAGTAGGTAACATGCTAGTAGAGCGTGGTGAATTGTGGTTTCCTATCCTTGTGGGGAGCAGAACTGTCCTAAAAACACATGCGGATGACTGTATATGCCATATACAGTCATATTACCCACTTTACAACTACCCGTTGATTCACCCTAAGGCACCGAGTTAGGGTTTGCAAACTGAGACTAGGGTTAGGGTTGGAAGAAGTACAGTATATCTCAGATGGCTTGGGAATGTCTGCAGATTTTCCAGGAGGAGATATATACTCCGTGGCCTTGGAAGGAGAAGTCTGGTTTACGTGCAAGGAGAATTGGTCTGGAGGTGTATGGAATATAAAAATCAACTTGAAAAGCTTAAAATTTGACTTTCTTTCCCCTATTTTTCCTGTTTATTCCAATGTTTGATTAAGGGCTCTTAAATTTGTCTATGAAACAATGCAAGTCGCTCACTCCAACCTTCCTTCCTGCTTTTCATGTTATGAGGTTAAACTAAGCAATTTTCCTTTTCAGTTTTCTCTTTTTTCACAAAGTAGTGCTGCATTCAGCATGTATTAACAAGAGGAGGCAATATTTTGGACCACCGCCACACAACAAGAAAAGGGCCATGCAATGCATCCGAAGATCCTTACACAAATTTGAACGAGTATGCGACTTGCCGCCATCAACTAAATTTAATTCAATTCAGTTTATTTTTGTACGGAAAGACAAGGAAATGAAAGAAATAAAGTCAAATGACAATGGAGGAGAGGACCCAAAAGCTCACAAGTAGGGGAATAAAAACCTCTGGAGGTCCAAGGTCAACATAGCTGGGCGTAGCTGCATGCTTTTTTCAGCATATTCTCCCAATGACTTAAGTCTGGGGTTTGACTGCACTTTGGGCAGTGAAACACCACAACCTGGGTGTGTCGTATGTAAATGACCCTTAAGCACATTCTGCCACTGACTTGCATGCATTTTTCGCTATGTGATCTGGAGGGCTGTATTAAGTCACGAACCTCTACATGGCCAAATGCAATATTGCAGTTTTGAGAAAGTCAAATGCGTAACAAAACCAATTTTTATACATTTATTATACAGTTGGAGGTAAATGTTACAATCCAAATAGGATGTGAATAATTCATATAATTATATCAGAATTATATAACACTTATATAAAGCAACAGTATATAGAAATATATAAGTATATATAAGTATATACAAGTATATGACCATCACTACCAGCAGACTAATCAATTAGACTAAATGACTGGTCAATTAAAATAATTAATTCAACTAAAAGGAGTAAAAAATTGGTTCAAATGAAGTAATGTGTCCTCATGATCCTAAGCCATAGTTCATGAGAATGACCAAACGTAACTGTAATAGGCTACCACCAAGGTTTCAATTTCAAAATAAAAGGCTTTCTGTGGATTTCAGTATGGTTCACAATGTAAATGAAAGTCCATGTTCCACGTTTTACTTGTTGCCATAATCACTGAGGGCATAATCCCCTTTTTTGCTTTATGAATTAATTATACTTCTTGCATGGCTACACCTTCTTTTTCGGATTAAGAGCGGTGGGTGTGTCCACGCCGATAAGGGGAGAATATGCTTAACTCGTAATTTTTTTTACTTAGGTATTTGATGGGAGAATCAACCCCTTTGTTTGTAAATGTATGAAATTTTTGTCATGTTTAATAAATCATTGTCATTTTAGTAGTCGAGGCCCATTTGCTGCTGTAACAGATTTGGCTCAGCTTTGCCATTGGATTCATTTATTGGTAATATTGTTTGTTGTCCCAGCTGTGGAAGGTTCTTAAGATTGGAAAAGTATTAATAGGAAATTAAACACAAAATACAGAGGAGAACAAAAAACAGTCACATTAATTTGAGCAATGATGGATTTTGGGATGAACCAGAGCAGATGAATTTGAAGCAAACAATGACAAGCAAACTAATTATTTTCCAGCCCTGATATGTATTCATCAATATAATCACTAATATAAAATAATTCTGGTATCAAGGAAACCCTGAAATGTAATTTTATGATAGGTATGATTAAAGAAAAATTATAATGTCTGTAGTGTAGATGAACAGAGTAGAATTAATGAGTTCTGCTAGATGGTGAGTCCAGCCATTGTGAGGGTCCAGTCTAGATTGAAGTTAAATCAATATGTCTTTAGCTGGCAAAGAGCTGACTCACTTTCAGGGGTATCTGGTGACTCTTCCATGCTTCCCTCATTTCCATTCTGCTGTAAGCCAATCCCCTGTCACTGTATTGGGACCCTCTCAGTTCTGTGGAAAGCGCACTGACTTGAGTCAAGGGAATTCTGGATAAGTGAAACATGCTTTCCATTGCTGAAGGGTGCTGACCTTGCTATGCTACAGCAAAAGCTGCTATATATGTGATGCACAGACCAGAGGAGACTACTGCAAAAGTGCTGACAGGCAGACGAAACAGCTGTGGACCGCTTGCTCTCACAGGTGTTGTATGCTTCCTCTGAACATTGTCCGTTTAATTACGTCAGCCTGCACTGTCTCATTGATCCATGTTTCGCTGAGCAAACATTTCATATTGAATCCAACCCTGGAAGGTGGATTTTAAAAAGAAAATCTTTGGCTTTTAATGCTTAGGATGAAAGTTTATCCTGTACTGTAATGGTTGGGTTTGCGTAGTCAAGAAGCACTGTAATGGTTGGGTTTGCATAGTCAAGAAGCACTGTAATGGCTGGGTTTGCGTAGTCAAGAAGCACTGTAATGGTTGGGTTTTCGTAGTCAAGAAGCACTGTAATGGTTAGGTTTGCCTAGTCAAGAAGCACTGTAATGGTTGGGTTTGCATAGTCAAGAAGCACTGTAATGGTTGGGTTTGCGTAGTCAAGAAGCACTGTAATGGCTGGGTTTGCGTAGTCAAGAAGCACTGTAATGGCTGGGTTTGCGTAGTCAAGAAGCACTGTAATGGTTGGGTTTGCGTAGTCAAGAAGCACTGTAATGGCTGGGTTTGCGTAGTCAAGAAGCACTGTAATGGCTGGGTTTGCGTAGTCAAGAAGCACTGTAATGGTTGGGTTTGCAGAGCAGCCAGGTGGAGGAACCCTGCCAAACATGGATGCCCCCAGAAACCTATCCAGCTGGAAAGCATACAGCTAAACTGGGTAAGATGTTTTTATGGAAAGTGCTGACTTTGTATAAGACGTACCATAATATGATATTGTTTTGCTCAATTGAATATTGATTTTAGTTTCAATTGTTTCCAGATATGTTATCTATAGATTTCCCGTATTTCCATTTATATATGGACTGAAAATTGAATATTGTTTGAAATGCAATAAAATCTTTCATGAACAATGTCATAGTAATTGTAAATATAATTTATTTTGTTTATTTAGTTACTACAATTTAATATTATTTCTGTATAGATACAATATGAACAATTACATGATTTCATCTGTAAGAGATTTGGGTTGATTCTGTTTCAAGTGCCAACATCTCTTGCTCATTCTGTCTGATCGATATAAGACATTACTCCTTTAAGAGCAGCCTGAGGATTTGTACAGGACATACTATCTGTCAAATCCCATGATCCGTGTGTCTCTGAGATAAGGACCTGTGTTCTGCATTTTATATTCTGATGAGTAAGGCCACCTTCTAAGTGTCTTCACTGGACTCACTGCAATTACTCGTGGAACCAGATGCAAATTTAAAACCTGAATGAGGGATATTCGAGGAGATCCTCATGGTAATTTGAAAATACTCTTAGTCGTTCCCCTCAAGGGCTTTTCAATACATGAGACATCTGGTTTCTGAAGCAGAAGCAAGAAAAAATAACAATCTGATCTACTGTGCAAGATTTGAACATTTCTCCATCTCTGGAATCTACAGAGCCAAACTTGACATGTAGCACAGATGAACCCTTAAACCACACTGACTGGCAAACTCAACAAGAACCATGATTCTGTTTTGCTGAGGTCTGAATGCCAGATAACCTTATCAAAGCTGCACACTCATAAAAAGACAAAAGGAAACTGCAGCTTGTCACAAACACTAATTCCTTTCATTTAAATCTCATTAATTAATACCCCTTAATATCAGTACGGGCCATTACCTAAGCTTTTAGCTATATATGCAATTATAGAGTAATTACTGCGGCTGGATATGAAATTATCTAATTAATATTAAATTTGTTTTCAATCCTGCAACAGTATTTAATAACCTAATGCAAGGAATCTATTCTACATCTGAATTTAAGATGATAAACAGAAATTACAGATAATTTTTTCATCTGGTCTGACCCTTGGTTTGTTCCTGCTTAAGTCATTCAGTATCGGACAAGCAGTTGGACAATGATGGATGGATAATTTCACACTTGTGATGGTATCTTTCACGTTTCTTTATTTTGTGATTCACATTATTTAATACCCTTAAACCCCTTGCGGTTTTATAATTAGAATTTGTACTAGATGCCTGCACACTGCTAAGTGCGCCTCCCACAATGCGTTACCTGAATGCTCTCAGTGCTGCACTTTCTGCTGATTCAAATAGTTGTCTTATTAGGATCTTGCTTTGTTTGTTGTGGTTTGTGCTCTGATGCTGCTTACACCTGTACCTGGGCATTCACTGGAAGCTCAGCCTAGCTGTACCTGGGCATTCACTGGAAGCTCAGCCTAGCTGTACTTACTCCCAGTCGACTCTGCGGCAGCCACATGTTTGAAATGTGCTGTTTGCTTCATTAGTAGTGTTGTCATGATACCAACATTTTTGTTTCAATATCGATACCAAGCCATAAATTTTGACTGTGATTATTTTCGTCATTTTTTCTAAAAAACAGGAAATACAAATGTCATTGTTGTGCTTTATTTCAAACGAAAATGTTTTAATGATATTTGGGTCGTTTGTGCACGGGCCAGTTACAATCAAATTTAAGCATATTAGTCAAAAAAGCAGGTCGGGCCAGATTTTGTTTTTATTAATATCAGTGATTTGAGTCACAGTCAGGTTGAACTAATCAGTAAGTTCTGGTTGCTCGTGAAATGGACCTGTGCATCACTGTAGTTTATGTATGAATATGTATATTACTGCTGCAGAGAGGCTTTTTGATCACCCTGATTTTTTTCATGGACACAACAGGGCAGTGAACTAGCCAAGTATTCCTATCGGATTTCGATTTTCGATTTCGGATTTCCTCTTTTTTTCAAAACTCTAGTACCACCTCTTTTTATGGTGCAGCCCTACTCACTAATACAATGCTTTGGACAAAAGCATTGCCTAAATAATTGTAAACTTGTCTTTTTACTGTAAATAGCTAAAGAATACTCTGGGCTGTACAGCAAATGGCACCATGTGCCACGGCACTGGCAGGACTGAATATTGTGGTTTTATGGTTTAACAACTGGGGAGAGGAATGAATGAAAAGGATGGTCATGTCCTCTATCACAGAAATCCTCTTAACCTCTAAGCATTTTGTCCATGAGCACAGTTTTTAGGTGAAATATTCCTTAAGCTGCTCCTAAACTTCTGCATTATGGTCCTAATACTCACAATGCATCTGTGCCCCTTCTGATGAGGCACCTACCACTATGCACTGGAGTGGGCACCATTGGAGCTGGAGTCCTGGTTTAGTCCCATGGAAGGGTGACATCGTAGATGTGACTTACAAACTGTAACATGGACTCTGCACCCTGCACAGGCTGGCATGGAGAAAAGATTCATTGATAGACTTTGGCTTTGACCTTGAGCACAGTTTACACCTTGCTTTTAGTAAGCAAGCCCACTCTCTTTTTCCTGTAATGTTAGTATGGCCAAGGAAGGTTGGGCAGCCAGTTGACCTTGGACCCCCAGAGGTTTTGTTTTCTCCCTACAGTACTTGGGAGTTTTTGGTGCCTCTCCTCCCCTGCGATCAATCAATCAATCCAATCAATCAATCAATCAATCAATCAATCTGCAGATCTATTTATCTATCTATCTATCTATCTATCTCACTGTTATTCTGTTATGTCATCATAATGTATCATGACAAAACCATGTAAAATGCCTCAGACAAACTCCATTGTGAAAGACGCTATATAAAAATACATCGGAATGAATTGAATATATGAGCTGTGCCAAAAACTTTATGAGACTGTCAAATTCAGGCCTCACAATGTTAACATTAACTGTAACCAGCGACCATAAGCAGTGCAGATTCCCATATTCCCGTAAAATGAGAAAAGTAACCATAATTCTCTGTTTTAATACTGGTTTTGGTCAAATATCAGTTTCCAATGGTGCTTTTATGATAGTCACAGTTATGAAGAATTACAACAGCTTATGCCAGTTGGCAATAGCAAGACTAAACAAGAGTAGGTGCTGTAAAATCTCATCTTGAATTTTATAGCTTAAATTTAAGAAAGTGTATGATTTTGTGTATTATGACTAGCAGAATCTATTCTCAAATTTTCAGTCTAAATGCAACAGAATGTGTGATGGCCTGAGAACTGAAATCGTTTGAGCAGTATCTGTGGTTTGGGGGAACTTTTCTGATAATAAATTTCAGCTGATACTAGGTTGTATGGGCTGTAGATTTGATCCCCTCATGCATGTGTAAGTGGAGATGTGGACTCGTTCTTGCTTTGGCTATGTGTTTTTTTGTCAGGGTCAGCACCCATCCGTCCCAGCCCTTCATGTCACTTCCTTGCTTGGCCAGCAGGTGTTGCAGGACATCTTGTTCCCTCCTGTCTTTGTACTAGACCAGGGGTGGCTAATCTTATCCGCAAAGGGCCGGTGTGTATGCAGGTTTTTGGGATAACCTTTAGGTCAGCTGTTTAAACCCAGGTGTGAGGACTCTTCAGCCAATCAGTCCTCTAATTAGTAATATAATTAGGGAGTTGCAGCGAAAACCTGCATACGCACCAGCCCTTTGCGGATAAGATTGGCCACCGCTGTATTATACCCTTGTGTGTTTTCCCTACTTCCCAGGCATAGCTCAATGGGCTGAGTGTGCAGCACTGAGGCTGTAACCCTGCAGTTGTGGATTTGAGGCCAGCCTCACCTGTTTTGTTTGCTTGTTGGTTTTCTGTTTTCCTAGTGTTTATTAGTCCTTTGCTTCCCTGTTTTGGTTTATCCTACTTGTGTCAGGTTTAATTCTGTTCTGCTTGTGTTTGTGTTCCTAGCCCTTCCTAGTGTTAGCCCTCAGTGTTTGTCTATGCTCCCTGCTTGCTGTGTTTGTAATTTATCCCACCTGTTGTCTTGTGCCCTAAATTATTAATTGATTGAATGTCCTCACCTGCTCCTCGTTGTCCCAGTCCTTTATAGTCAAACCTGCTCCTTGTTAGTCATTGCCTTTGGTGTATTTAGGTGCCTGCCTTTGCCTTTCAGTCGGCCATTGTGTTCAGGTTACTGTGTGTTGTTGGTCTGTTTGGTTCCTCTTGTTCTTGTTCTGTTCCCGGTGTTGCTCTTTTTCTGTAGTTGCTACCTTCTGCTGTTTTTATGGTTGGTTTTTGTTTCTTCCATTTGCTTTTGACCCCACGTGGTCCTCTTATTTCATGGGTAACTCTCTTGATGTTCTGTTTTGTTTAATAAACCCCTTTGTCCCTAAGTGGATCCTCACCCTCATTTCCTGCCTACACTATGCCTCGTGTCTGTAATAGCCTTTCTCCAGGTGCTCTAATGTCAATGTCCCAAATCATGTGTTTAGGTGAATAGGTGCCAGTAAATTCCTCGCCTCCCTGACCTTAGTCCTTGACCCACTATAACCCTCTATTAGATAAGCATTTGAAGAAGATGGGGAGATGATACAAGGTATTTATTGCACTACTATCCAAGAAGTATACAGTAGGAGACAGAGTTCCCATTATAAAGGTTAGTTCTGTTTATAGATGAATGTCCCCCGGTCTGCAAGCTACCAACAAGAAAAGTATTATTGATGCATTTTTTCTTCAGTGTTTGAAATGTAATGTAATGGGGACTGCCCTCTAAGACAGTGGTACATTTAGTCTATGTGAATGCACAAAGAACCAATTGAAGAAGCGATTTACCTATAATTCAGAGGAATAGACTGGAAGCTGTAGACACCCTATTGCTGCAGTGCCGGTGGTTTATGCTGTGGAAAGGATTTCTGTATGTTCAGATGGAGAGCTGATTGGACAGGGGTCCTGTCAGCTCGCTCTAGCATGAAAGCTCAAGACAAGAGCTTCGCTATAATTGGTTGTGTTCCTGGTGCCTGACCTGCCAGAGACTAGCTCCGCAGCTTACCTGTTCGTAGTTAAAACCCTGGCAAGCTGTCAGCTGGTACTGCAGACTTATTAACTAGTACATGCGTGGCTTTGAGTCCTCGCTGCAGGATCCCTGTAATGGCTGCCTGCTGGCTGTCCGTTATCACGGCTATGTAAATAATCTGCCTGACTGTCAGAGTGCCGACTGCCCCTCCTTAACCAGCAGTTCTTGTTTGAAGGCTCTGAGAAGGTCAGTGGGAAATGGGAATTTAGAAAGTCACTGCAATACTATAGAGTTTTTCTTTTGCATAATCAGGCATAAAATCAATGCATAAAAAGGCAGTTTTATGAAAGCCAACATCACACAGAAGTATAAAAAGCTCTTGGAATGAATGGCCAGCAGAGTTTAAGATCAATTGAATTGGAGGATATAACATGTTTCCTTTCAAAAACGAGGCATAATTTTATTATCTAGTGTTAGAGGCTCACATATCCGGTGTGCACTGTGGTATAATTCATTACCCTTTGAAAACCCCAGTCCGCTCTCTGTCGTTCTTGTTGGTTTAAATAAGCATGAAAAATCTGATTTCACTGTAAGGTGTATGACAAACCTTTTGCGCAGCAGTGGACTGATGCTTTAGAAGAAAAAGCAGAGTGTACAGTGGGTCTCTGCCATTCTCACAGAAGTTAAGTTAGCCTGTAGAAGAACTGGATTCCAGTCTCCTCAACTGGAAAAAAATGTAAATGCATAGTAATGGCTACGTCGGCATTAAGAAGCTCCTACAGGAAATGAATCACATTCTCTGCCTTTTTCAATTGGACATGCTTTGTTGGGGAGTTAACTCATGACTGGAGGTGGGGGAAGGTTTACCCGGAGTCACATCACACTGAGACCCTCCTGTCAGCCATCCCATCAGTCAGACTCTCTGCACTGTGGCAGGATTCGACTGTGGCAAACAATTTGTTTGGCTGATGCTGTATTACTGCCGAGATTTTTGCTTTCAAACTCAGAGCTGCGCCGTAATAACTGCGCTGGACCGTGTATGATTCATTCAGAGACGTCCGCTAAAAGTGCCTCTGGCTTCTGTCAACATCATAACCCTCCCCACCCCATAAAAACCAACCAAAGCATCTCTGACCAGACTGATTCATTTTCTGGAGTGAACATTGCCATGTAAGGAAACGATACACAAATTAGAAGGACTTAGGCAGAATCTTACTCAAGCATTGTTCACAATTAGCCTGCTAAAATGTGCCTTGGGCATACAATGTTTTAAAGGCACTTTCTGCATTCAGCTCCAATAACAGTACACTATTTACTTGATAATGACTAAAGATATGAGTTCTGATAATCTGCATGATTAGACTCAAGATAACATAATTATCAAACACTAGAATATGTTTTATAGGAACCCAGAGGCAAAAAAATAAAACTGAAGCATCCATGAGCTCTTTCACTCAACGGATGCTCTGTCTGCTGAATGTATAATTTAAACAGTGGCCATTTTTAAAGTGCAAGCCGGTTTCTCAAGGATTTGACAGCGAATGTCTGTCCGCATTTCATCTCCTGGCTCAATAGCCATTGCAAAAATATGCCTACCCAGATCAAGATGTGAAGACCACAGTTGTCCCGCCGCTGGGATAATTTATAAACCAAACACCTGGTACTAAGGAGAAGCTACTGTGTCAGAGAGCAGATCCTGGCAGATGCAGTGACCTGGATCAGATATATCTGTGATGTTTTCGGCTTTTTCCATGGATGCTATGACGACCAGTGGCCGCAGTGTTGGATTGTTGGTGGCCTTGAGTTGTGCAGTGTTGATATGAATCTCCCCCATTCCCCACCAAAGGCTCTGTCTGAACCAAATAGGTTTTTTCTTGACAGACAGAATGCAAAAGAATGGATCCTTCATCTTTTCTGAGAAAAAATTACATTTGCCACACTGTTTGGTGTGGATTTCTGTACTGTTTCAGCACTGAATCTTTGATGTCTATAGATATTTAGCTAATATGCTAAAATGCACCATTGCTTTGACAGTTCCTGCTTTGGAAAAGAAAAAATATTGAGAATCAAACTATT
Source organism: Hyperopisus bebe (assembly GCA_026777045.1). NCBI lineage: Eukaryota > Metazoa > Chordata > Actinopteri > Osteoglossiformes > Mormyridae > Hyperopisus > Hyperopisus bebe. Next base: position 8,644,153 of record JAODJW010000045.1, read on the forward strand.
TTAGTGTTTTAAGAGTGCAGCTAAGTATTTATAATATACTTCTGCTAAGCAGCAGTACAGTAAGTGCAGCAAGAGCTCAGAGTCTCTCTATCAGGAAACACCACGTGATCCTCTTGATGGTTTTTTCCCCAAATCTCATGTCATTCCCCTCGATGTCGGTTGGTGAGCTTGGACGGTTGTGTAACACACTGAAATATTCATTCGGCATGGATCATTAATGACAGCATCGTGAAACAAAAGCGAGTATGTGATGCTTAAATCCTGGCCCAGCTGGCAGGCTGTAAGGAGCAGGGATGGGGGGTGGGTGAGAGGTAGCAGGGATTCGGGTGAGAAGGTGGCGATGAGGACAAGAGGCTGGGAGATAGGGCAGCTGACGCAGGCGTGTTT
>JAODJW010000045.1:8644639-8664530 GCA_026777045.1 Hyperopisus bebe
AGGATGCGGGTGAGACGGTGGGAGATAGGGCAGCTGACGCAGGCGTGTTTAGGATGCGGGTGAGACGGTGGGAGATAGGGCAGCTGACGCAGGCGTGTTTAGGATGCGGGTGAGACGGTGGGAGATACGGCAGCTGACGCAGGCGTGTTTAGGATGCTTTGTATTCCCACACAGTGCCTATGCACAGAAATTTGCTGGGGGCATAACTCATGTACTTGGGCTAGAAGATTGCCTCTAGAGTAATATTAATGAAAACTCCTTCATCCACGGTGGGGTGGGCTGTCTAGAATTAGGGAGGACATGGGTGGGGGGGGGTGATCTAAATACATAGTTGGAATGGGTGAGGGAGGAAATGGCAGGACTCATAACTTTAATGGAGAAAATATCTTAAAGGGGAGCGGAGAGAGTATGAGGCATCAAGCTCACATGATCTGACTTCTGTCAGCTAATTAGAAACCATAGGGGTAGCTGGCAGAAGAGATGTCATACACACGCGGATCCTGCAGCGGGCAGAAGTGATGTCATACACACACGGATCCTGCAGGTGGCAGAAGTGGTCATACACACATGAATCCTGCAGTGGGCAGATATGATGTCATATACACACAGATCCTGCAGCGGGCAGGTGTGATGTCATACACAAACGGATCCTGCAGTGGGCAGATGTGATGTCATACACACACAGATCCTGCAGCGGGCAGGTGTGATGTCATACATAAATGGATCCTGCAGTGGGCAGAAGAGATATCATACACAAACAGATCCTGCAGCGGGCAGAAGAGATGTCATACACACATGAATCCTGCAGTGGGCAGATATGATGTCATACACACACAGATCCTGCAGTGGGCCGAAGAGATATCATACACAAACGGATCCTGCAGCGGGCAGAAGAGATGTCATATACACACGGATACTATAACCAAGCCATAAAATGACAAAAAGCCCTACATTTGGAAAAATCCTTCCATATTCCAACTGCTTATCCTGGTCAGGGCTGCAGGGATTATTTTAAAAATATAAGGCATGACTTCCAACAGCAAATAGTGGATATGCACTGACATTACAAATATAACATTGCTTTTTTGGTAATGGTCATATTTATAGTGCATAAAGCATTGGCTTTATGTTACAACTATGAAAATGATCAATTATAAAACCATTTCATACCTATACGTCAACAGCAATGATCTGCAGAAGAAACTTTTTGAGTTTAAAGTGGTGAATTCACTGACAGAGAGGCAAGCTGTATGAAATTGGGTTTTTAACTGCACTACTTGATTCTGTTGAGGAAAGACAATGAGAGCAGGAGAAAAAACCTTGTATTACCTGTCAGTTTTGTATGTCAGGCCAACAACCAGGCCACACTTATAGTAATCATCAGATTATGGGTGCTGGAACACAACGAATCAAGCAATTCTGTGCAATGATAGCTGACAGAGTGGGCAAAAAGTAACAATGGCAGGTTCTGTGACCTTCAGAAGGAATTTTTGTGTTTATGAAATGCCACAGTAAAGATAAAGAGGGATTACTCTCTGTGGTAGTTGATGAACAGCTGTTGCCCTCATTGTTAGTCTGCATTCGGTCATTTATTTACATCTGGACAGCCAGATACGATACAATGCTCTTATCCTTACTGCACAATTCAAACCTCATATCCTTCCCGGGCTGGCGGTATGAGACCTGCATCCAAATCCAGGCAGCATGGGGCACAAGGCTGGGCTAACAAAGGATGGGAGGACAGGCCATATTACATATTAAAATTACAATGCATATTACATATCCTGTCTCCTACCCAGGACCCGGACCAGCATGAAAAACCTGTTATGAATTAATACCAAGGGAAAAAATTAACAAGTTCTAATGTTATAGAAAGTTTTTATTTTTATTTTATATTTATTTTGCATAAGCCACTTATAAGTAGGGTACTCATCATTAATATTTTCCATGAAATTTCTAAGAAGCTAATGAAAACAAAAAAAAAAAACATCACTATGCAAATACCATTTATTATTTAAAAATCAGTATGCGTGATAATAATATAAAACAAAGAACAGACTGCATTTCTTAGCCAGGTCTGGGCTATACCATATACAGTGCAGTTTTTACAGTGAAATGGCAGGAAGCAGCTGGACTAAGAGCTTGATTTAACACAGTGTGAATATTGGTGTTGACTTGCCTTTCCTCCATTGCACAGAGAATAGGCCCCGGTGTTTCCCCACAAAGAGCCTCTCATTTGCATCTTTAATCCGTAAACTTTGTGCACACGGAGCCCTGGAGAGCCCAATGAATTCAGCTGAGCAGTTAATCACTGCTGTTAGACAAACACTGACTAAGCAGAGCTACGTAAACGCTAAAGAGGACAGCACCAGCTTTGTGTGGCTATTAGTCAGTAGAAAGTAATAATCTACCTTTAATCGCTCTCTCTTTCACTCTCTTTCTTTATTTCACACACACAAACAAACACACAAACAGACATATAGGTGCTCAAAAGATTTTTGTCTGCAGTTGCTACAGTAATTATACTAATAGTTATGCCAATGTTCACACAAGCATGGCAAGATAAATATAATGAACGTTCATTCCTATAGTGCAATTATGTAAAAATGCTGGAATATGCAGCTCAGCAATGATTAAGCTACAGGTCATTGGTCTGTACAGCAGGCATGGACATTGATACATTAAATCATTTGGTGAAATGTAAAAGCCTTATGTTAGTCTGAAAATTAAAACAAATAGACCGCTGGAAATAAAGTAGAAATACAAATAAAGCCTTCTCCTATCTGTTATATATAAATATAAAACACAAAAATGAAAAATATTTTCCTGGAGTTCTAGATCTTCTTTTTTAAATTCCCCTTTTTGTATCAGTCCATCCATCTTCCAACCACTTATTCTGGTCAGGATAAGGTTTTTACGGTTAGTTAAGTTCTTTTATGATAAGTTTAACATTTGATTATTACTGACACCCATACTGCAGTATACCCCAGGCTTTTAGCCTTTGCTGTATTCTTTAGCATGATTGTTAAAATGTGTCGGAGATGTTGATTTTCCCCAGTTCTAGAATTTACTGCATGGGACTTGAATATTATACAGTAATTAGCTACTAGTAATTAGGAGTTATATGGGTATTGTATTGTCTTCATGTTTTTACAACTACTACCACTGTTGTATGGACAAGAAGATGGACACTGACGCGGATCTGCCTCAGGTCTTTCCGTTTATTAAATGCAGGGGTCGGGCGATCGGCGTAGGTACTGAAGAGGGCAGAGGCGTAGAGCAAGGTCGGGTTTCCTGGCAGGGGTCTGGCGATCAGCGTCGGTACTGAAGAGGGCAGGCACAAACTCGGAGTCTAGGAATCATAGCAGAAGTCAGAACACCAGTAATCAGACACAGGAGAAAACGCTCGAACTCTGGGCACACCATGACGATCTCGCACAGATCGAATGGGGGTTCTCTGGTGCCATCCATGACAACAACTAATAGAACAAAATAATAACAATAAAACTGCAAGCATTAACTATTTAATAAGAAGCTATTCATTAAGGACCTTATTCCACCATGCACAGCAGCGTACATTTCTGACTAAAGTGCATAGTAAAATAGGACCTTAAATTAATAGAAATCTATATTCGAGTAACCTGTACAAAGACTGGCTGTCTATGAATATACTTTTGTGGTCTAATTCAAAATTGAGATTATTGATAAACTGAAATTACAAACATTTTTCCCCCTTGATTAAACATTTCAAAATTGTAAGTATTTTAAAAAGTAACTTTCATTGTAAATTAGAAATTACAAGTCAGCCATTGTGTAGCTGGAAGCCTGGTATTTGATCTGATGGCACATTTCAGGAAAGCTTTGTAGGTTATTCCTCATCTCCTCGCTGCTGGTGACAGGTGGCTGAGATCTGTACTGCAGTGCACAGCTCACAGTTATGGTTTCAGGTCAGGCGGTTGTAATGAGCAGTGTATGATTTCCATTCGTCTACTCACCGCCTACCCTAGTCGGGGTCACAGGGGGCCGGGATTTTGTGCCACGCTGTGCTGGGCACAGGGCAGAGATGCTGGGACACCAGCCAATCACAGGCGCACATGAGGCACATAGCCACGTAGTAAAGCCATGAATTTGCACCCCCCCCCAAACTTGGTCCCGTATTTTGGCTGGCAAAATTTACTAAGAAGGACCCATCGATAGGGGTGCCTGCTGCCATCCCACAGTACTGGCTGTTTATGGATGCCAATTTGCCTTACCACATGTCTTTGAACAGCCCGAGGCAAAATTCAGACCACAAACCCCTCGAATATGAAGCAACAGGGCATCCTGCGTGATCTCCCTTCAAATCTGAAGCGGCGTCCATTTCAGCCGCACATGTGACGACTGTTTAAGTTTCAAGAACTCTTCTCTCACACTTTGAAAGTGGACTTTTTAAAAGTAACATCAGATCATCTCAGGCTGCAGGCAGCACTGATGGAGTGCCGCTATCGTGCAGACACTCGGGTTTAATTCAGTGTCCGGAGAGTGCCCTGTCTCATCCGTTCAGCATCAGCTTACCAGCACGATTAAAGCACCATGAAGGAGGACAGGCAAGCTGGATGAGGGTGTTTCCACGCCCCGGGCTCCGAACCACTGCGAAGGCCACTGTGGGAGGTGTGTTGTGGCTGGGGCTCGAATAATGGGATAACAATCGGTCCTTGCCCCCCCCCAGCTCATCACCCCGAAAGGCCGAGAGTGTAACGTGTAGTCAGAGTCATGTCTGGCTCCTTTTCTGAAGCAGGGAGGCACGGAGCTCTGAAGGAGCCGCATGCCCTCAGCTTCGCTGCATGGCTTGGGTCTAAGTGGCAGGAAACATGAAATATCAACCTTAAAAACTGAAGGATTCACATGTGCCACTAACGCTTTAAAAAGGAAATGTCACATTCATATTCACAGTTTATTTCAGTTATCAGTCCGGTCCGGGATTCTGCCCTGCTTTTGTTTTTAATATCATCATAAGTTATATAAAATAAACTCAAATAAAATCACGAGTTTCTTTTTATTTTAATGCTGGAAATGTTAACACGCTACTTATTTCTGCTATATAGTCTCTTGGAAGCAGCACTGGGGGGAGTCATTTTTCTTTTCACACCTTCCTTCAGAAGCTGTCTAGAGGTCTGGCTTCTATTTAGTATCACTATATTACTGCCGGATGTATTATTAATAGTAAAGGATGGCTGGAGTTAGGGGAGCCCCAGGTGACCTATGGGAGAAGAAAGGAGACAGAATGAGGGAGCAAATCGGGTCACTGGGAAATTTAAAATGTCAGCTGCCACGAAGGGTATAAGGCTGGCAAAGACATGCAGAGAAATCTGTGTTGTTGGGGGAATAATGTACTGATGATCAACTTCAGCTACGTAGCCTAGCCTCAAAATATCATAAATGCTACTAGAGCCATGATTTTCACCTTCCAATCTAAATTTCATGGCAACGGGCAGCTTTTGTATCCCATTTATCATTAAACTCAGAAAGAGCTGCAGTTTTTTTAAGCAGGCTGCTGTGGTTGGGGTGACAAGGGCAGCTTTGGCTGCTGGCTTAATGCCACTATTTCCTCACTTGTCTATTCTAACGCCTAACATGAACAACATCAATAGCTATGAATTTGCAGCTTTCAAAAACTGCAATTTATGCGGCGAATCCTGTATTCAAAAAATTAAGTGATGAGATTTTTTTCAACAGGTATCCAGAATAGAATAAGAAATAGTTGTTTCCCTTTCTATACATTCTTACTTGTGTACGTGACCATCTTGATCTGTCAATCATTGCATTGCAAAATTGCACAAATAAGAATGTCTCTTATTGCTGGTAGCCAGGACATGTGGCCATCATCTGGGTACATTATTACAACTGCTGACTGCAACACGCATAAAAGCCACATGGTCATATGTGACATGCCATGGACTCCTACTGATATATTACAGGAGAACAATATTCAGCATTCATTCATTGCTCCCGGGAATGACTGCTGAAGCATTTTTTTTCAATAGTCTACCATATCACCATGATAACTTTCATCATATGAAAGGACTGCAGAAGAAGTGGAAAAAGTAGGAGTGTGGGGCCTCTGTGTGGCCGGGGGGGCCTCCTTCCTGTGGTGTCACATGTGTGTGAATAATGCTTCTGCGTGGCATGCCCCAAATGCTTCATGGAGGTAACAGGAGGAGCGAGGAGCATCTCTGTGGCCAGGGGGCCTCCTTCATGTGCTGTCACAGCTGTGTGTTTAGCACTTCTCTGTGACGCGCTGAAATGCTTCATGGTGCAAAAAGTCCACCCTCCAGGGAGTGTAGAATGAAACGATCTCGGCCAGCACTAATTAGTCAGTTAACTTCAATATTCAGAGTCCTTAAAACATTATTGTACCCTGTGTTCATCCACAAATGGAATTAACAAAGTGGAAATGACACTACTTCATTTAGTTTTCATCCTGGTTATGTCGTATTACTGCATCTCGGTTTTGATAACTACTGAGAACATGTCTTTAAGAGATTTGATTGCCACATTCTGGAAGATAGCAGTTTGTGTCAGGGGCAGCACCCAGCCATCCCTGCCCTTTGTGTGTCTTCCCTGCTTGGCCAGCAAGTGGTGCTGGCCAGCTCGTTTCCTCTTCTGTCTTGGTACTAGACCCTTGTGAGTTTTCCGTGCATCGTAGGTTGTTGTATGGCTCAGTGGGTTGTGTATGTAACACAGATGCTGTATCTCTGCAGTCATGGCTTCAAGGCCAAACCCATCTGTTATTTTGTATTTATTGATTTTCTGTTCCCCTGGTATTTATTATCTATTTCCCTTTTTTAGGTCTAGTTTACTTCTAGTCCTGTTTGTATTTTTTAATTCCTTGTTATTATCTATGTGTAAATATCCTGGCTTGTCGTTTGGGTTTTCTAGTTTCAGTGTTCCTTAGAGTTCCAACTTCTGTGCTTGTTAATTGTTGATTGTTGTCCCGTGCCCTCAGTGATTGGATAATTGTCTTGTGTTCTGCACCAGGCTCTCTCATTAGCCTGCTTGAGGTATGTATTTAAGTGCCTGCCCTGCCTTGTTTTGTGGTCAATGAGCTTGTGTGTTCATCCGACTGTGCTAATGTTGCTTTGCCTGGTTCATGGTGTAGGTTCGGTCTTTAGTGTTTACCCCTGTTTAGTTCTGACCCCTTGGGGGTATTCCATGAAAAAAGGCAGACTTTCCAGAAAAAGTCAGACTCAACCTACCTCCATCTCTAAACTTAGCCTCACGTTGTTCCGCGAACGCAGTCCAGTTTTAATTAATCAAGGTTCATTCAAGACAGACTTGCATAGTCGCACTTAGTGCACACACTTGCGATATTTAAGAAGCCCAAATAAATGGATGAACGATAGATCGACCAAATGAGTCGGAAAGCCTGTAAAACGAGAGCGGTGTTTCTTTCCGCCACAGAATAAATGCTGCTGATGGAGCTGTATGAAAAGTACAAAGGTGTAATCGTTAAAAAAAAGGCAATACTGTGGTCATAAACACAGCCAGGGACCTAAACTACTTCTTACAAAACCTAGGGACCAAGGAATTATTACCATTTGATCAGAAACTTCCATCCATATGCCAGCCACTTATCCAGCACAAGATCATAGAAGTCAATTATAAAGTTATAATCTTGGCACACATAACAGTATCTGTCCAGTAAGCAGTTTTGTGCTGCATTATTTAGCATTTTACCTCTGTGCAAATGTTAATTAAGCATTGTTCTACAAGGAAAATTTCTGGGGGAAGTATTTTAACCCACACAAATAAGACAACTTTGCAAAAAAGATGCAAACCTGATAAAGCAGCCAAACTTGCAGCATGTATTACAACACCTGGGGAGTATTGAGCAGGGTCGATTGAAAAGGCATCCTTTGTTTTACAGGTGAAGGAAGGTATTCAGATTAATGGGACACTGAAGGTCTGTAGTTCATGATAACTTAAGGGCTATTGAAGCATTAAAGAAAACATCTGTGAAAACAACACAGACCACCTCAGGCTCACTTTAATATTCAGCCCTAGGTGAACTATTGAATGTTAATCCATCCATCTGTCTTCTAAGCACTTATCCAGCAGAGCATCACAGTGACCCTTGAAATTACCTCAGGAAACATAAAATGCTGGTCCAACAAACAATCATACACTAAGAGCAATTATGAAGCATTATTGCCACAGTTAATGTCAGTTGGACATTCTAGGTGCTGTCTTTATCACCGATGTTGAAAGAGCCTTGATAGAATTAGTAACATCCTTCATCAATTTTCTCACATTTTCTCATCAATTCTCATTTGGTTTGGAGATACTCAGCAGGCTAAGCCAGGCGCTCATGACGGCTCCTTCGGCAATGTCCTTAACCCCCAGCTCCCTGGGGGCTGCCCTTCACTGTGACACCCACCCCCCAAGCTTCATGGAGAGCAAGATGGGGCAAAGCAATAAAGGGAATTTCCTCATGGGAATCAATAAAGTATCACTATTATATTCTAAATCTTCCAAACAATAGGTTATATGATTTTTTTCATTGGTTAGTTAATTTAATCATCGCATCTGTAGCATCAGTGTTTTATGAAATAGCTATACGAAATGCATGTTAAATGTATATTTGGTACCTGATTTACTTTCCTTTATTGGTAAAGCGCAGGTGATGAATGTACTAGAGAACCCCAAATCATGGCATCTACCTACTTTGGGGACTTGGGTACCTGTAGGGATTGCAGGGAGGATAAATGGGTGTAGACTCTCAAAGGTAGACTAATACAATCTCTGATTCATTCATACAGGGACGGCCAGTTGCAGCCCCTTCAAAAGCATGAGTGGGACGGGGCGGGGGGGGGCCCTGCCGTATGAGCTCCGGTGTCTCTGTGTGAACCACAAGACTCTACACTAGAGAGCGTGATGGAGAGATGGTCCAGCCTAAGGCACATTCAGCACTGAAGACAGATGGCATTGGACGAGCAGGATCATTACAGCTGCACCCACTCCGTGCTCCTTAAAGCCCTGCAGAAGAGAGTGGGCTTTTTCAGACTCAGCGCTGGTCAGGCGAGCACATCCACATTGTGGACCAGCCTGGGCCTTCCATCTCCTACAGAGTGATGATTCGGATGAGCCCTTACCTTGCATTCAGGTCAGCTCCAGCAGAATCCTTCAGAGTCTTTGAATGTCCTGCACTCCAGTCACTCCCGACCCATAAACGTCATCCGGTGGCTCACTGGGTGAATATGTTGGTAATGTGCTCATAATTGCAGCCTCAACAGAAGTAGCCATTCCTACCCATACAACAGCTGTCAATATTTGTCGGCCTTCCAGCTTGATTACGTCTCATTTAAGAATAGAAGCTGGGACACATAACAGACAGCGATATAATAACATGTGCGACAAACAAGATGAAGGAAAATACCCCAATGCTCCCTACAATTTTCACAGCATCCTTTTCAGAATAGAAAAATTACCCCAAATTTGCATCTGAATCAACTGAATATCAAGGCAGCGCCCTTCAAATACAGCCCTTCCTGGAAAATATGCACCTCTTTTGTCGCTGACTTAAATATAGCTACATGAAAGGAATCCCTTTGGCTCTGTGAACTATCTGACAATTTTCACAGAATGAGAAACCGATCAAAACAATTATTATCACAACCAAAACATGGAACAGGTTTCTGGTAAATGGACACTTTCTGAAATTCACACACTCAGCTGTAGGTCTCCTGCCTGCAGGACAGAGTATGTCTGAGTATTCAGGCCTGCCAGTGGTGGGCTGCTGGCTGCACGGTGATGCTGGGATGGGAATCCATGCTGGAAACAGCAGGGCCAGCTAAGCGGTTCCTAATCTGGCTCCATGACAGCTGTATGCTTGTGGTATTTCACCTGCCTCTCTGATGCCACTTTGGACCAAAGCATCAGTTTAGTAAATGTGGAATTCATCGAGGATCATCAACCTGCTTGTGGCAAGACTCATCTGTGTCCAAATGTTTTGATTGAGACGATAAAGTATTTAGGCTGTGTTTTTAAATACCAAGTACACAGTAAAAAAAAAAAACAAAAAAAAAATGGATTTTGATAAAAATGTCCATCAGCAGTTGCCATTTTGATGACCCTTGTAAACCAACCGTTTCTGCTCCTCCGCAGACCTTTCAAAATATATGAATGCCACCCCCATTCCATCCAACCATCCATCCATCCATCCATCCATTTTCTATACCCACTTCTCCTATGCAAGGTTGCCCATGGCCTGGAGGCTATGGGTGCGCAAGGTAGGGTGGGACACCAACCCATTCCAGGGCACTGACACACAAACACCGTTTGCACACAGATTCCCTCCTCATTCTAAACATGCCTACATATTTTCTGCCATTATATTTATCGTGAATAAACACACATATACTAGCTGATGCATATACAGACATATGGAGTTGCCCAATAAAACCTTCAGATGATATCAGCGCTGGGGCATGTAAGAGACACAGATTAGCCCCCAGTATGTGTTCAGGCAGAAAGCAGAGCATGCAGAGGAAACAGGCATGACGCACAAGGACAACGCGGACACACCTGGAGCAGAGGAGGAGGGAGTCGGCAGAACTCCCCACTGAGCCACCATGCAGCCGAAAACAGTGAGCTGGACAGGCGATAGACAGGGAGCCCATTTCAGGTTATGTTACATCCATTCATTTTCAATAACTTGTTATCCAAATGGGATCTTTCTGGAAGCATAAAAAGCCGAGATGATTCTGGAACATTACAGGATGTCCACAAGCCTGCACATTCAGTCATTCCTTTACACAGGAAACTCACTGGCTTACCTGCATTTTAAAATTAAAGTCTGAGCAGAAGTGTTGCTGGGGACCGAACCAAAAGTAAAATGTTTTTCTTGTACAATACTGTGATATTAAGGTTTTTTCTCATTTTTTGGAGTTCTTCCTTGCCACTGTCATCTCTGGCTTGCTCTCTGGGGGCTTTGGGTAAGGATAATGTGGAGCGCTTTGAGACAATGTGATATTGGGAAAATGCACTACACAAAAATAAATTGATTAAAGAACGTTTTCGGACTAAACGTGCCGTGGCTTTTCAGTGGTTTGAGGGTTAATGGCTTTGGAAGTCTAGTGTGCATAACAAAACTGAGGGGTGACCATCTGGGAGATGGCATCGGTAGCTTCATCTTTAGCTGCTATGAGGGCATGGGGCAAAGTCTGGGTCTGTAAGCCTGAAGCCTTTGCAGCTATTGACAATGACATGTCTTTTCATTGACACAAATGCATACCTGCAGATCACAGTTAGAATTCAAAGCCAGATGCTGGGTTCATAATCTGGATTTTGACTTAAGTACATATCCCATGAAAGAATTTTAATAAAAACTAGATAAACAAAATCCACCCATCTTTGATAATTGCTTATCCAGAACAAGAATACAATTAGCCTGTCCTACGAATCTGTAATCTGAAATATTGAAATCATTATCAAAAAATAATCTTCTATACTGCAGATCCAGTAGAGGGTGACAGTGAGAGCCAGAAGCCTATCCCAGGAAGCACATTAGGCAGGATATATACACAGGCACACAATCCAAGGATACTGAATCCCCAGAGGAAGCCTGTGCAAACACATGAAGAGAATGCAAAGTCCACACACAGAGCTGGGGGCACGAGTCAAACCGCCAGCCCACTCCCTGCAGGAGCGAGACCACAATGCTAACCACTGAGCCCTGTATCCATAATTAATAATGACAAAACATCAGAAAGCAAACCACAGGAAAACTCCTATCTCCTTTGCCTAATTCAATCCACAAGACTGGGACTAAATCCTAAAATGCAAATATAAAGGCTTTCAAATATAAAATGATTTAACATTCAGCAGCAGATCCGGTATTAATCAGTGAAAATGCACTCAAATGACACGGCTCATCACATCTCCATTAGCTCCATATAGATGCTTGCATAAGGCCCAAATGGTGCTGGCTTCCAGAGCAGTTAACGGAATGACACCTGCTACTTGGAGTTATTCATTAGGACCAACGTTCCATCTCACCCTCTGTGGTCAGCAAGAGAATGTCATCTAATGATTCCTTCTTCAAAGGTGAAACGAGCCACAACAGTAAATTCAGTCAGTGAGGTCCCTCAAACAAGGGTGTACATTTGGGTATAGACGGTATTTGGGTATAGACGGTATTTGGGTATAGACGGTAGGGATGTATCCCTACCAATATTGTGGGAGCACCATGTCTGTTTAGGGGTGGGGAGTGTTTGGAGCTGATTTGGTCCTACCAGTGTTGAACCCAAACCTACACCCTTGTCCTCAAGAAACAAATCTTCTGTTGCATGAATGACTGACCCATGGAAATGGTCCCACTCAGTACTAATGGGTAATCTGATCTTGAATTTTTCATTTAGACTTAGTTCCTTCTCCATTCCCCATTCTCCGTTCTTGTATTTGGATAGGTTTTCTGATGTTAGGTTGTAATAATGTGTAGTTCTTGTTCCAGTACTATCTTACAATTATACTTGAAAGCTTGGACTTGACCTAAGTCGGCTCCTTGACAGCTGTAGGCTTGTGATGTCTGCCTCACATGTACATTGCTTTGGACAAAGGCTCTGCTAAATATATAAATGCACATGCAAATACTTCCTCTGTTGTCATTTTATTCTAAGCAGTATTTTTTGTACATAAAAATAGAAGTGTGATCACTGACAAGAAGTCCTTAAAAACTGTACCAATTTGAAAAATTAAATACTCATAATTCCTATTAGAATTACTGGCCACAGCACAGAAACTACCTTACTGAAACTTAGGAGATACATTGTTATCTTTTGATACCAGAAATAATTCTGGTATCATCTGCTGCTTGTATCATTGGCCACTCGTTCCCATTAATCTGTAATAATGGCCTGTCTGGCCCTGTCCTTAAATGGTTTTCTCTTACTGTTTATTATTCCGAATGGAATAATAATCACTCTTTTGTGTAATATTGTGTCCTACATGGATCATTCTCCCTGTACATGCTGGAGGTTGGGGAGAATAAAAAAAGAAAATCTGCTGACACACAGACCTGTATTTTAATGGATGAGTAAAACAATTTGTCTCTAAACCCTGAAACAAATGAAACTGTTTGATGTTAATAACATGGATAGGAATACATTGTTAGCCTTTAACCCATAGGGCTTAAGCTTCAATTTTTCAAAATTAGTTTATAAATGGTATATAATTTTCCAACGTCTACTTGTGTTATTATACTAATTTTACAATCCTGCACAATGTTTACTTTCCAGAGCTCAGGAATACTGCAAAAGTCAAGCACTTTCCTGTTTTTCAAGGTGACGAATGAAAATGTTCATCTGTGTATAGCAGATTTGGGTACTTCAATGCCTTCTTGTCAAGGAGTCTCACACTGTCTGCCCTACAACAAATCGAAAATGTTGCAGCAAGGCTTGTTACCATACAGTATCTAGAAAATACAAGATGATGCACCCGTTTTCATGCCTTTACACCAATTTCCTGTTAGGTTCTCAATTCTCCTCATCGTTTGCAGCGTGTGGCACAGCAGGCTAAGCTTCTGTGCCTGTCAGCAAGGCTCTTAACTCCCAGCTCCATGGGTGTTGCTGCCAAGCTTGCACTCACCTACATGTGTGTCATGGAGAGAAGGCAAAAAAAATTCCCTATGGGGATCAATAAAGTTCATTATTATTATTATTTGGTATTGCGAAGTATGACCCCTGCTGAATTAATGAATGTGCACAATAAATAGAATACGTTTCTGTACAACGTTGTAAATGGGGCCATCTAGAGCTTATTTAAGGGATAATAGTATTTTGGAATATCTACATAATTATGCAATGAATATTATCTATTTTATTCTAACAGTTTTTACTCACTATCCATTGTGCAACATATTGAAGTGCACACGTATAATATTAATGCCCGAAATGCATAATAAAAAGAATGCCTTTAATACATACATAAGATCCCCGAAGAGAATATATTAGATGAGAATAAGAAATTCTATTGTAAAAAGATTTGGCGGTAATTGTCAACCCTTCTAATATGTGAGTATCATAGAGTTTTCAGTTTGTAAGTGTGAAAATAATGTCAAGTACAATGTGCAATTGTCGTGCTTTAACTCAAACATAGTTGGTTAAAAATGTACACATAGGAATCAATAAGTGGAACCATAATTCAAATGTCTCATCAAATTCTCAGATCTTAAAAATATTGAACCGTGTTAAATTTGCAATCAGTTCTCAATACCCAACACTACACACCAGTCCTTGCTGCCATTGTAATATACAATGATGAGTTAAAAAGAAAAGCAAACGCAAGTCACACTGGCACACCTAGTTATAAAACTTAGACTCGCTGTCTCCAAAAATCACAAAATGCAATTAAATGTCTGGAGTCTGGAGTCCTGCAGATAGTTAAAAGAAGAACTAAATAGGCTACAACTTAACATGAGGAAAACTTTGAGAAACAGAGGCAAAGACCACACAGGAAACAAATGCATACAGGAACTACAAGCAAACACAATGACCAAGCAAGGAACAGAGTAAGGGCAGTCACTTAAATATACAGATAACAAGTGCATGATGAGCGACAACTGTGGGTCGTTGCTAATGACACACAAACACTAGAAATTAATGACGACAGGGAACAGTTGAGGATAATTAACATGCAATAAGGACTGAAAACTACTGTAGGAACACTTGTGACACAAAACTAGACAGTAGACAGGGATAACCAGAAATAAAGATACGGAAACAAAGTTCTAAACAAAAATACAAGTCATTAACCCAGACAAAAAACAAAATTCAAAATGTCCAACAAAGTTGAAGCAGGGGAACACACTAGCTACTGTGTCAGGTACTAAAAACACTTGAGAACAGGGTGGCCTGTGACACCTTCTGGCCAAACAGGGAAACAACAGACTGAATGGAACAAGACAGGAACAAATCCTGACAAGCCATGTGATGAGAAGAGACCATCATTAGCTAAGGTAAAGGCACATGGCACAAATATTCTATCTTGCACACCTCTAGTTGGAGATGGCACGTGATTGTTTTGATGATGGAGGTGTCATCAGTGTAGCACAGATATAAGAAGCCATCAGTAGCGATGTTAGGATCAAGAGATGAAATGAAGAGTGAAAAGAGAAAAGATTGAGTATTGAACCTGAAAGGAGCTCAGTGGCCAGGCCTTGTGATGAGTAAACAGGGCTTTCTGCAGACACAGTAAGCCCAGCTAGAGATATTCAATATAAACTAAGGGTGGTGCCTGTGCCTAATCCAGCTCTGCTAGTGACAACAGAAGGATCTGATGGTCGATATTATCACAGGCTGCCAACAGGTCCAGGTGAATGGAGGAGGGAGTAGCTGCTCTGGCAAATTAGAAAGCTGCTGAGATGGTAGGGGACACTCTTTTCGAAGAGTGACCAGCAAGAGCATATTTTGATGTTATGGGAATGAACCAAAGGAGACATAGTAATCTGTAACTGTGGACAGCATTAAGATCCACAGATGGACTGAGGTCAGCTGTAACACCTTGAAAGCAGTGTAGGAGAGCCAAGGAGACAGAGGTGTTGGCAAAGGTGGTTAAGCAGGAAAGCAGTTTGGTTTAGAATAGCAGAGATCGACAGTCTGCTCGAGAAAAGATTAGGCATCATGCGTTTCAAAATTTCTCTGTCAGAGAGTGAAGGAAGAGACCAAGGTTCTAGAGAAGATAGAAGATATATCTGGGACAATTCATATAGATAAGTAGCTTCTGGTGGCACCTACCTTGCCTAAAAATGTGATTCACATCCACATGCTGTGAAGGTAAAGGAGGGAATACAGCCTTTGGAGAAAAGCGAGGGTACAGAATTATTTTGAGTTAATAGCTATTTTTTGTACCATAGTTTCATACCTTGGCAGGGGAGACTACTCAGTGGAAATGGAAGCTTTGGAAGCCTAAGAGATAGGTTTTATTGCAAGAACTGTGCCTTTTCTGTTCTGTCATGCACATCTTTCATCTGTCTTAGACCTATCTAGGTGATGACCTGAATGGTAAAGAATATCGTTAAGGTACAGTGTCAGGGGGAAGGTGGGATGTATGAAGCATATAAATGGGAAGAGGCTGGAGCTAGAAGAGAGTGGATGGGCAATGGTAGGAGGTCAGAGCAGTGAAGAAGAGCAACTGTGAGGCCAGGTGAACAGTAGGTGTAGAAAAGCATTATGCATCGTGACAGACTTGAATGTAATGATATCGATGTGGTCAGTGAGAAGTACGAAATCAGCAGAACATAGGCAATGGACCTGCTGAGGAGGATTGCAGGCAATGTCACTAATAGGAAAGAGTTCTAGGGAACATTGTGGAGGTATTTACAGCATGATGCTGAAGGGCAAGGAACAGAAAGAAGAAAAAAGGAAATAAAATTAAACAAAAAGAATAGCTGTTAGAAAGTCTACCAATATGACAGTTTTTGGTGAGGTTATAGAAGATAGGAAATGTCTCTCGACCCCTCCTAGACATGCAGACCTTATGCTGGTCAGAAGCAGGAGTTATTAGTAAAGTGCAATCTTTTAGTTATAAAGATTTACATATTTTGTTTTGTTGTACATGCTGAGGTTAATTGGAGTTGCCAAATTGCTCATAGGTGTGCCTGTTTGACTGAACGGTGTGCGTGTGTGTGTGTGTGCTTTGTGATGGGTTGACGCCCCATCCTGGGTTGTTCCCCGCACTGCAATGGGTTTGCACGCTGTCCTGTGTTGTTCCGTGCTTTGTGCCCATAGCCTCCAGCATAGGATCTGGATTTCCTGCAACCACGAATAGGACAAGCGATTACAGAAAAGGGATGGATGGATGCATGGGTGTGTGATTTGTTATGTTTTTTTTTGTATCAGTGCTGGAATGGGTGTTATCTAGAACTGCAAAATTAATCTGTTCAATCAATTGAGCTCTCATCCCATTCAGTCTGTACAATGCCTGACTAGGGTCATTGTGACCCCAAGTGCATCAGCAGTAATTGAAATTAGATGGGTAGTTTATGTGTGGTGAGAAATGCAATTGCTGATATGTTTTATTTTAGTATTTTTTGCAACAAATACCATACGTTTTGCCTTGGGAGAAAGGCAAAACCATTTTGACAGGAATGTCATCACAATTGTTTGTCCTTATTTCTCTCCCGTGTGTTTGATGGAATGGCTTTACCTTCTCAGCCATTCATTTGGGGTGATATGGCTGAAGAACATGAATGTGCTTTTTCTGTCTGTTGCGATTGGAACTTCTAATATTTAATGAATAAAATGGAATCTGCATAATAAGGCCGCATTCAGAGCAGCCTTACAAACCATTGCAGATAGTGTGTGTTTTGCCAGTAGCTAAACAGCATATCAATGCTGGAAAGGTTTGAGTGACTGTAGATAGGACAATGCTGCTGGGAAAAGCACATTCATTTTGCTTTTTACTGGTGACGCTTCCCCCCCAGTTATTCGTTTTGCATACTTTGCAAAATTTATAACCAGGAGAGTTCCATATCACTCTGATTTAATTAGCATTTTAAAATAAAGTTATAGTCCTGATCTTTCATGCAGACTTACATATCCAAGTATGAATGTATAAAATTTCCACACACAAGCATATCCTCCTTCACCATTGTAAGAAAATGATGAAAAGAATGCAAAAAAATGTACACTACAAATTGTGAAATTATTGGGAAAAGGCTTGTCTTCAAAAGACCTTCAGTACTGGACATGGATCTAAGACAAATATGCATCACCTGTTATTCCACCACTGCAGGAGACAGGATCTTATCAGATATAATAGTTGCCTCATGTCCCCAGTCCTGTTTTCTGGAGGAAATGGTTGGCTAAATGAAGAACAATACACTGAGGGCTTACACAGTCACTCTGCCTCCTTTCGATCATCACAGTTTATTGGGAACCTGAAGCTAAGGTGAGCATTCAATTCATCATGTAACAATCATTATGTTGAAAACACCTGCACTCATTTTCTAAGTGCTACAGAATGTTGTTATGTTTACAATGGATGTTTGTGTGTTATTACCCAAAATTAATTTCTGTAGCAGTCAAATAGTGACTTATTCTTTGTACGTACATGACCAGTCAAAAGGTTTTGCACACCACAGGCGTTTATCACTTTTCCATTTACTTCATAAACTGCAAATTTTCTATTTATGTTAAGCACTGGAAAGTTGAATGAACAACTATAAATGAAAATATAAGTCAAATAAAACATTTTGTGTGGTGACGGCATAGTCATATTCTAGGCTGTCCTTTAACTTTTAAAGCATTAGTTAACTGCTTCATCCCATGAAACAGAGCAGTATTTATTGTCCCTGGTAGAAACAATACCTCAAATTTCCTCTGCTGTTATAACACACAAACTACTCACCACCTATGGAAATGTTTGATGCCATTTATTTTACTCTTCACCCACAGGGGGAGCAAATTCCTACATGCAAACAGATTATCAAAATGTTGTTTGAAGCAATCTAATGCTAAGGAAATACACACAGAGATTCAATCTAATCCTAACTAATCAATTTAAAATGATGCTTAAGGCAGATGGACCTCAATTATCCTGTAAAAATCCCTTTTAAAGTGTTAAAATTAAAAGGTTATTCTCAGATGTTTTTTTTTTAAATAAAATTGTAGATAAAATATACACCATACTGAGCTGAAACAATCTCTTATTACATTTATTACAAAGCAAATTTACCACGAGCTTCCACTCTCTTGGCTGCATGAAGACCCTTTTCCATATCTGCAGGCCTTTCCAGAACAAAAAAAGTATATATAATACAATTTCTACAACAGGAGTCCTGGTAATATCAGCACACGTTCAAATACCCTGAAGACTGGTTTCCAAAAGGAAGACTTTGTCAGTCAGTCTGTAAAAAGGGAAGAAAAATTGCAGAATAAATAATGATATAACAGAAAGTTAGAAACAAATTATTGGCATTATGTTTCTGTAGAAGACAAGAAGACGGTATTGAGATGCGATATTGGCAGACTTGCTTAGCAGACCATGCATCTGTTTGGGGTATTATTTCCTTTGCACTGAAAAACTGCACATCATTACTAGACCAGTTAAGTGTTTACAGAGCACAACAGTGCCGGTTCTCTTTGGATTTCAATTTCCAATCTAGTTTATAATAATTCTATTATTCCCATAATAGTACGATAACATTGATTCTGCAGTGTGTTAGCTATTGAAATGAAAAATAGGTATAGTATGAGGATACTAGCATTTAACGTTTAAAGAAAAAGCAAAAAACAAATTCAATATTTGACATTTTAAGAAAAATCATAAAGCGGCAGTCATATGATGCTTTTGAGTTGTGGATTGGGTAGATACAGCAGGAGACTCTAAAACACAGGCTTAGTGAAGATGGAGACAAAACTGCCAAAGGCCTCAGAATTTGAATTAAAATTTGTTCCATCCTGTTGCCCTTTTCTTGCAACTCACATAAATCCCAACACTATCAGATATTTATTTTTAAATATTTTTAATTGGACAGGGATTTTAGCAATTTTCTAAAGAAGACACATAGAGTACTTTGAAAAAGTAATAGTCCTAAAAAACTAAACTAGGCATTTCCGCACTAATAAGAAAAATCGTTTGATTCCCTGTAGAGCTTGTGAATAGACAAAAAAATAAATAAGAACGAATCATATCTGACCACAATATTTTTTAGTGTCAACAAATGTTAGCATTTCTTACGAACTGTGAGAATGCGGTAAACACATGAGGGAGTACATACACTGACACACAGGGGAGCTAGGGGTACCCATGAAGGAGTACATACACTGACACACAGAGGAGCTAGGGGTACCCATGAGGGAGTACATACACTGACACACAGGGGAGCTACAGTAGGGGTACCCATGAAGGAGTA
>JAODJW010000045.1:8766686-8785242 GCA_026777045.1 Hyperopisus bebe
TGTCAGGAGTAGATGTGACTGCTCGCAACTGGCAAGGCAAAACCGGGACCTCTGAGTACCGGCTGAGTAAGGCTGGGACAGCAGGAGGTGGGCAGGATGAGCAAGGCAAGCAGAGTAACACCGGGACTCCTTTGAAACGCTCACATTGAAACCGAAACTGGACATTACAGGGAGTGCTCTCTCTGGTGTTGGTTATAGCAGCAGCAGCGAAGATTTTATCTGGCACAGGTTCAGTCCAGATCTTTAGCCTCCAGCTCAGATGGAGGGCACTAATGCAGAGCTCTGGGGAGCCAATGGGTGGCTGACAATCAGCAGTGAATCAGCAGCCAACTGTGGGAAGCCAGTGGGTGGATTGGTGGCTGACTGTAGGAAGCCAGTGAGTGGAATGGCAGCTGACTATGGGAGTCCAATAGATGGATCGGCAGCCAGCTGCAGTAGGCCAGCAGGCAAATCAGTGGCTGACTTTGGGAGTCAAGCGGGTGGACCAGTGGGTAACTGTGGGAGTCCAGCGGGTGGACTGGTGGCTGACTGTGTGAATCCACTGGACGGATTGGCGGCTGTCTGTGGGAATCCGGTGGATGGACTGGCAGCTGACTGAAGAGAGCTGGTGGGCAAATCAATGACATTCTGAGCGGCCTCACGCTCAGCAATCTCCCTCACCTCCATCAGCAGACATCTAATGTCCACTGCGCCTTGGGGATCTGAAATGGGGGTGAGTTGGCAGAACATATCATTGGCAGAATGAAAAAGAGCCTTAGCTTCGGGATTTCTCCAGACCTACAGAATACTCCACAATTCCAGGGTGAGGTCTAGGAGGGTAATGTAACCCTTCGCCTGAAGCTGAGGTAGCTCCTGTGCAGCTGACGACTCTCTTGGATACCAGGGTTGAGATACCCTGGGTATTCGATCCACTGCGTACAGAGCGGTTCGCAAGCCGGAGTGAGGATGGAGGCTTCTGTCACAACCAGCGGGACAAAGAAAGCAAGAACCTGGTCATGGACAAACAAAACGGCTTTTATTAAACTGAAGAATGTCAAACAGAAAGCAAACAGGATCATGAGGAATCCATATAGGGAAGGCAACAAGGAATAGAACATTGATAGCACAACTAAAAATGCTAACGACTGATCTGGGAAATATAGGACTGGGAAGCAATTGAGTATACGGAAAATGATGGGTAAACAGGAGATAGCTGGAGGTGATGAACATGTGAGGCAGGAATAAGAGGTAAGGCTAACATGCACTGCACTGTGTTTGGCTTGCTATGACCACGATGTAGAGGAAAACAGCAGAGGTGGAGAGTACAAATCCAGACCAAGATTTTGTCTCAACCAACCAGTTGAGTATAAAGTGTCACCAGGTTTTCATTCAGTCCTGTTATTGTAATACAATCCTACCCCTGAAAATTTTGGTATATAACTTAAGTGGCATGTTGAACTGGGACTTATGTCATCTTAGTCACCTGACGACCACAGGAAAACCAAAAGTTAGTTCCCTCACTTCCTTTCCTGTATTTTTCATGATATTGTAAGTATGTCTGAGGTGGTCAAACTCAATGCTCAGTCCTGTTACTCTATCTATCTATCTATCTATCTATTAATAAACTTTTGGTAAGTTACTTGAATGTACTTAGTGTTATTATACTATTAGGTTTGATGAAATGTGGCTATGGTTAATGAATTTGCTAATTTAGTGATTAAACTCTTGTTACTTTCTGTCCTGTTACTTATATAAAGAGAAAAGTACAACTAAAATGCATATGCAGTAGATATAAAAAATGTACACACCCCTGTTAAAGTGGTAAAAAAGTGTAAAAAAAATGACCACAATAAATAATTTCAAAACCGTTCCCAGCTTTAATGTGACCCATAACCTGTACAATTCTATTGAAAAACTAACAAATCTGATAGGGTGGAAAAGATAAAAAATAAAAAAAACGTACAATAAGCTGCTTGCATTAGTGTGAACACCCTTAAACTAATACTTTGTTGAAACACCTTTTGATTTAAATAAACTTAATTAGAGCATTCAAGTTTTGGCGATGCACACCTGCCATCATTTAAAGTGACTCTGATTAACTACAAATAAAGTTCAGCTGCCCTTTTAGGATTTTTCTACCATTTACTCACAGTTCCATCCTACAGCAAAAGCCATGGATTGCAGAGAGCTCATGAAGCATGGAAGGGCTATCTTTATGGAATGGAATCAGTCAGGAGAAGGGTACAAAAAAAAACCAATTCTCTGGCTTTAGATATACCATGGAACACAGTGAAGGCAGTCACCAAAAAGTGGGGGGATTCTAGGACAATAGTGACTATTCCGAGAACTGGTTGTCCCTCCAAAATTGATGACGATTAGGTTAGGGCCGTTAAGGTTATTAGTTAAAGAGACTGCCAAGAGGCCTGCAACAACATTGAAGGAGCTGTAGCAATTTGTCAAGTACTAGTTGTGTACTACAGGTGACAACAATTTCCTGTATTGTCCATCGCAAGACGGAAGCGTTTTCTTACAAGGAAAAACACCCAGACCCATTTAAACTTTACAAAAAACATATCAGGTTTCACAAAAGCATATGGGAAAAGGTGTTATGGTCTGATAAAAGCAAAGTCAAACTTTTTGGCCATCACCCATTGGACATCATGCCCACGGCGAAGCATGGTGGCGGCCGCTTCATGCCCACGGCGAAGCATGGTGGCGGCAGCTTCGTGCCCACGGCGAAGCATGGTGGCGGCAGCTTCGTGCCCATGGTGAACCATGGTGGCGGCCGTGTCCTGCTTTGGGCTTGTTTTTCTTCAGCTGTAACTTAGCCTTTAGTTAAGGTGGAGGGAATACCAGTCAATTTTGACCTTCAGGTGTCTGCTAGAAAGCTGAAGATGAAGAGAAATTTCACCTTTCAGCATGATGGTGACCCCAAAAATACGTCCAAATCAACAAAATATCTTCAGCAGAAGAAAATTAAAGCTTTGGAACGGCCCTGCCAGAGCCCGGACCTAAATCCAATTGAAAATCTGCAGGGTGACCTGAAGAGGGCTGGGCACCAAAACTGCCATTGCAATCTGATAGATTTGAAGCATTTTTGCAAGAAACATAGGCAAACATTGCCAAGTCAAGATGTGGCATGCTGATAGACTCCTACCCAAAAAGACTGAATGCTGTAATTAAATCAAAAGATGCTTCAACAAAGTATTAACGGGTGTGCACACTTATGCAACCTATTCTACATTTCTTTCATATTTTCCTCCTAACAGATTTGTTTTTCAATTGAAATGTATGGGATACAGGTTACATTAAAGGCAAGTTTTTGAAATTATTTATTGTGGTCTTTCTACATCACAAAAAGTCCTCCACTGGTTTTGCTGCACTTTTTTGTTGCAGTTACAATTTTGGATCAGGTCAAGCACACATTTTTAGATGTACATGTTCATCCATATATTTTTGTGAAATGGTAATAAGATCCAAAGATTCAAATAGGATGAACAGAGTAAATAATGACAAAAAGACTGATCCTGTTTGCAAAGATCAGCTTCCAGTCAGCTCATCTTCAGCCCTCAAGCTGAAGCAGGCCTTCCAGGCTTTGTTAGATTGTAGGTAATGGCAGGCCAAGCGGATTGCAACTGTGTGTGTAGGAGGAGTTCAGAGAGGTCATGGAAAATGACTTTTGGTTGGCCTCACAGAGTCTGGTAAACCGTCAGGCGACTTGGGATTGGGAAACTGGGCTTTGCACACGCTCATTATAATGGGGATGGAGGTACTGTTGACAAAAATAAGAATATAGTAGGATGGTGGAAAAAGTACTTTTATATATATCTCATCATCTCGATGAAATTCTCACCCTATGTATGGCCAGAAAAAAAATGTCTTTGATGCATAATGGACACAGATGCAAAATATTTCTTGTGGTCATTGTCACATGACGTTAAATAGATTAAATTCCTCCCAAATGATAATTGTTTCGGAGACTTTCTGTTAACCCAAACGAGCATAAAGTGAGTTTTTTGAAGTAACCTACTTGTAGTAACTTACAAATACTACAATCTATGAGTTACACTCGTAATATTACTAGATAGTCATAGTTATGCATTAGTCTGCTACTGCATGACTTTTATTCTAGTCTAAAATTCATTCCCACAAAGTCATTCTCTTTTAATTAGTCAGCCTTTTCCATTGTTGTATATATTACCTTGGTTTTCATTTAACAATTTACACATTGTTTTACCTCAGTTCAGTGATTTTATTGTTCGATCAAGTCATCATATAGTCACCTCCATGCATTATTAAATCCCACACCGGAGTACCTGTTCACAGTTGGGTAGAAATATTTGCGTAAAGGTCGATAACATTCAGTGGTTCTGGTAATGGGGACATGACTAGTAATAGGATCCCTTCATATTAAAATGCTCACAAGTAATTACATGACATGTGTCCTTTATGTCTGAAGCTCAGTGTATTATCCCTGTTCCTTCACACAGACAGAACTTAAAGCAATCTTACACACATAACCTCCCGATGACTGGCACAAATAAAAGTGATAAATGCCAAACAATGGAACTAAACCCCAGGATTCATCATTCATTTTAATGCCCATAAACTGAAAGTGCATTAAAAAGCAAGCAGTGAGCCCACTGAATGCAAAGCCATTAAAATGTGCTGTTTGTGTTTATAACCAGCACACATTAAGATTCCAAGGACTCTAATTAAAGGCAGTAATTAGATTTTGTAATGAACTCTGGGTAGTCGATGTACAAATATATAAAAGGCCACATACTAATAAAGGCCGTCTGCTGCGGGATGGTCCCCAGGGGGCTGTGTGCTATAATGTATGAAATGTAAATTAACAGATGCTCTAATTCTGCGTGGTCCAGGGGGCCAGAAAAGGCGGCAGGCTGCGAAAATGAGGAGGGACCGTACCTGAACGGAGAGCCGAGCTGGACAAAAAGGAAAGCAGATTCACCTCGGCCAAATAAAAAATAAATGCTCATGTGGCCAATGGAGAAGCATGTGGGGACATGGAGGGAGGGGGAAAAGGATCTTAAGCTGCATAACACTGAAGGAAATATAATTATCCGTATTCCAGATCCATTGCTCAACAGCTGGAGCAGGTGTTTGGATCTCACATAAAACCTTTCTTCCCCCAAGAGCTGATCTGACGGGTAAATAAATATCAAAAAGAAATATTTTCTGTCTTGGTAACAAGTAATATAAATTCAGTTTTTCTTTATATTGAATAGTATCCTACAAAGGCTTTAAACACTTATGACAATAAACAAATTTAAATGAAGTCTTATTTATGATGAAAAACAACAGAACTGTCACAAACACTGGAGTCGTACTCGGAGCTGTGCTGTGGAGCACAGACAGTACAAGACTAGATCAAGAGTGGCAGCTGGCCTTGGATGTGGAGGAGCGTGGATCCAGGGACAGGAACCGAAAAGGAGCAGAGGGAGATGAGCTGGGAGGCACCATCAAGGAAACAGCAGAGGTGCTTGAGGTGATGGATCCAGGAGATAAAATGGGGTGAAACCGAGAGAGAGCAAGAGCACTAGGATCACAGAGCAAACACTAAAGAGCAGATCAAGAAGCATATAAATACAACTATGAGAGTGAAAAGCAGGAGAACAGCAAGTTCTACAAACAAGGCCCAGACAGGAGTACCAGGCAACCCTGAGCTCCGCAGCCATAGTTGGCAGCACATCCTGATTGGTCACCTTGTCTATACCTGGGAGCATGTAGTGAACATCTAGTATAGCCCAAATAGTATAGCCCATACAGAGATACAAAGTAACCAAGGACACACACCGACATCACCATACTTCCATGCCTTCATGCTTGTCCAAAAATTATGACGCAGATGAGCACTACAGGGGCGGATCTAGGATTTTTGGAAAGAGGGGGCGCAGCCACTAGAGCGAGTGCTGTAGGCATTTGACTTTACAGTAAAAAAATTGTTGTTCATGGAAAAATAGGGGGGGCGTGTGGCGGGTGCGCCCCCCTCTGGATCCGCGCCTGCACTATGTGAGACAGGGTGGTCAGGATTTTCCTGGGGACAGGCACGCTTGTGGGACAAGGCCCTCTGTGCACTCATTTTAATTAGTTTTAATTGCTTTTACGTGCATTAAATGAGTTTGTAGTGTGTGTGTGTGTGTGTATGAGACAGAGCCTGTGAGGAATAGCCTGATGTTTCATTGTATGATTTGCTCATTTAATTTAACCATGTTTTTGCATGTTGTTCTGGATGCCCAGCCTTTCACACTATAAAGGCGCCCGACTTTATAGTCGTTCATGACAGACAGGGGGACTCTTTCCCCACTGATTCAGCTCCAAATTGGCCTCTGCTGAAAAGCGGATGGGGCATTTCGAGTCTCTGGGTCCGAACCTGAAATCAGTGTCTCAGTCCGAAGCACCGTGTCTCAGCACTGGAGTCCCAGGAAAGGTCATAGGATATTTTGTCAATGGCCCTGTGGGTTCTTGAAAGTCAGGCCATTTGCAACTGTACTGGGATTAAAGGGGTTAGGGTGCTGGAAGTGATCACAAGACTGGACGCCTGGGCAGAGGAGGGGAGCGTCAAAACACGTACACCCCCATTCTGAGGCAGATAAGTGTTGCGAGGTATAAGTGCTTGAGTTTGTCTGTGAAGGGGGCTTAAAGTGGGCTTTGGGTAGGGTGGGGAGGTGTATTTAATTATGACTATAATAACATGCAGAAGCAATGTGGAATGGGGATCGGCTGCAGTTTAGGGAAAGGTTGAGGAAAACCTTCTCTCCTCACCGATAAGTAATCGAATTGTTTAAAGTTCATTCATTCCCCACATTAGTGAGACTTTGGAAGCAATGGTAGCTCCCTCTTGGGTTTTACATCTTGTTCGCTTAAATTAGAAAGCAAGACATGTATTTGTCTGGTTCAGCTCCCAGTCAGATCAGTGGTGCCAAACCCCCCTCCCCAAATCCCTTTGTCCCACAGATGTGTTCTCCGCAACGTGAACCAGATTTTTCCACAGTGTTAAATTAAACTACACCTGAGCTCCACTTCAGTGATGATTAAAAATATGGGAAACCTGTTAGCATAAATACATATAAGAAATATTATATTTTCATACAGTCTTAACATTTAGGTAGATTCTCGGCTAGCGCCTACCTTAATTTTATATCTTTCCTCTTTAAATTTGCAATGCAAGCTTCACTGACAAAGAATGAACAAAGGCAATATTAAATGACATCATAGCAACGTTGCTTTTATGGTTTTTATACATTTCTGGATGTTATGTATGCTGGAGGTTATTCACAGAACTCAGTAGTGGGCATCTCATACTAGACACCAAAGTACATATCAGATGTTATATGAAATGAAATAATACAATTAAGTATGATTTCATTTCATATGTCATCTGATACATACAAATATGAGAACTTTGTACCTGCTTGTACTGTGCAGGGGTCCCGAGACTAACCCAGGGCAGGGTGCAAATGCACCGCATGGCAGAAATGCACCGCATGGCACAAATGCACTGCAGCGCACACACACTTCATTTGTCACCTTTCTGGACTTTCTGGACTAGCTACCGGCAAATGGGAGCAGGGCCATGCAGATAACACTAGGCTGTGTGTCCAAGACAGGATTTATATTAAGTGCATTTCAGTATATATTTAATAGGGGTGTAACGGTACACAAAACTCACAATTCGGTACAAACCCCAGTTTTGGGTTAAACAGTTTGGTGCAAAAAACTGAATTTTGAACTTATTAAAATTGCTAACATAAGCACAATTAGGGACAGAAATCCAAAGGCAATGTGTCCATCAATATGTCTGAATGACAGAACCCAAAATAAGCTTATTAGCACATTGGTATGTAAAATATTACTTTTAAAATTTTATAATGGAAAAATGCATAATGGAAAAAAAATGTCTTCTCTGCTACTGATGATGGTTGCATGTCTGTAGTGATAAACACTCCTATAGACTATAGTTATTTTTCAGCTCGATCTGAATTTCCTGGCAAAGCCCTTAAATGCCACAGGCAGATTAACTTACAGAGGCTGTTTTTGCCTTGCTGCGGTTGTACACATACTCGGATGTTGTCTCAAATGAGTTCGCATGTTTGCTTGTGTTTTCAGCCGACAGCCAATCTTGGACTTATCAGCCACTTTCTCTCTCCAGAGCTGGGCCACTTTACTGGGAAACCAAAATATCCTCAAACTGCCCATTAGTATAATATTTTCCATATGGAACATCTACTTGTGAATTTAGGTTCCACCCATGTCAATAAATGTACTCATTCATTTTATCATGTGTACCAAACTGAAAATGATGTACTGCACTGTTCACAACAAATACACGTACCGTTACAGCCATAATTAGCCAAAATAAAGTATTCAGGTGAAATGTAGCTGAATACAATCAATGGGGAAAAATGCAGCACTGCATCACAAGAGGGCTGCAATTGACATGGAGGCCTGGCTGAATTTAGGTGATTGAAAATGAAACTCAGTTTTATATAACGATTGGAAATAAATCCCAAGTGAACTATTCCCATCTCTGGACCCATATAATGGCAAATATAGATGAATTATTGTTATAGTTATAACCCAAATAGGAACTATTTAAAGTTTAAATACACGCACTTTACAAACGCAGGTGATGTCAAATTTCTCTAAAACTACATAGGTTACAGATGTCGTCTTTAGAAAGTTGTTAAATTTGGAGTCGGTAATATTTGTTGGTCAATGCTTCCAAGCCAGTTTAAACTCGTATCTTATACGTGTACATCTGGGTGTTTTGCTTGTTTGATCTTTATGTAAATATTTCATTTAAATTGCTTTCTGAGCTTAAGTGATACTATCATCATTTATGTGAGCAATCATTAACATTATTAAAACATTAACATACACAGATGAAGCCCGACTACAGGTGATTGACGGAGATGGACTAAAGGTAACGAACAGCCAAAATCATCAGTGATATTCTACGTACTGTATGTGGATTAGTTCCATTGTTTCATATCCAAACTTATAGTAATGTAAAGAATTCAATGCCAAGCTCATCCACAGATGAGTGCATGAGTGTGGATGTGTGTGCATGTTTCCAAATCACACAAACTTTTTTATACTTCAGAAAATGAACGAGAATAAGGAGACTTACAGCCTTTTCTTATTTCTTAGCATACGTCCTTCTCATAATTAAAGAAAAACAGATGGACCAATCACACTGACAATCTTCCAAACAGAAGGAACAATTCAT
Organism: Hyperopisus bebe; assembly: GCA_026777045.1. Lineage (NCBI taxonomy): Eukaryota > Metazoa > Chordata > Actinopteri > Osteoglossiformes > Mormyridae > Hyperopisus > Hyperopisus bebe. The sequence continues at coordinate 8,775,919 of JAODJW010000045.1, forward strand.
ATATCCACAATTATGCTCCAGTAACACTTACAGAATTTTGGCATTTCTCTGAAATTTAGAAAATTGTGAGTTATTTTTAGTATAGATATGTTTTTTTCTTTAATAGATTCAATTTATAAGGTCTAATGGCAAGTTTCTACAGAAATGTGCAAATTTCTTATAGTATATTTGATGAAACAAAATACATAAAATATGCAGATGAGCAACTAAAACAAAAATTATGAGCTGCAGAAATTCTGTTACGGATTCGATGACATATCTGCTCAGTGGCTGATCTGTACGGAGCAAACAAAATTAATAGAATGCCACTGAGAAGAATTATTTGTTAGTATTTCATAAGGAATCCATGTTTTTGGATGAATTCTACTTCTGTGGTGTCTATTTGTACATAATTTTCCTCATAAATAGCACATTAATTAAACTGTTACTTAATATTGACTTTGGGCTACTCACAGGCTTCATTCAGCAAATGCAGTTTAGAAGCTTAAAATGCCCTCTTGTGGAGATATGCTGTGTGAATTCCGAAGGCACATAAGTACAAGTGCTCTCTTATTACACCTGCTGTGTACTGCAGTTCACACTAGGAATAACTGCTGTATATAACTTACTGCCTGTATATAATATCATCGTTAATGTTCACCACTGCATAACATTTGCAATGTTGTACTGGGGGCAGGGAGGCACAGAGTTTGTAATGGTGTTTTCTGCGGTCAAATTAATCCTAATTGTCTGTGTGTGTGTGTGTGTGTGTGTGTGTGTGTGTGTGTGTGTGTGTGTGTGTGTGTGTGTGTATGACCCTCCCTGGCAACTCCAAACACAGCATATGTTATAGTAGCATGGGAAGACTAAGAAAGCAAAAACACAGTCATGCAATTCTTATATTCTTGTGCACTGAGGCAACATTAAGCAGGGAGAGAGAATAGTGGAAAAAAAAATTGGGGGCAATTTTAATTGAAAACTGACCATTAAATTCTTCAAGACTGTGGATAAGGGATGACACGCACTTCAAGGAAAGTGCAGCATGATAGAAAGCAGCAGTTTTAAGGCTTACAGTAGCAAGATCTCACTTCAGATGGAGAAGACTGTGTATAATAATCACTGAATCCTATTACTGTGACGGGAAAGGCTAGTTAAACTTGGACATCAGATACTGCAAACTTCTTTTTTCTTTCTCTGGTTTTGACTTCACTGTGAGAAGGACTCCAGGCTTGTTAGAAAAAATGTGTAACTGACATGAAGTTGTAGCTTTCCATCCGCAGTGCCTGGGCTGAATGTGTGCGCAATAAGCCTTTGTCTCTGCCAGTGTGTCACTAGTCTTTGTGACGGACACCAGGATTCCCTGTTGAGTCACGGTAGATTTTACCTGAGGAGAAAGCTGTCAACACGTACCTGGGCCATCAGGGAAGCAGACCTACCGGTGTCATCAGATGGCAAAAGACATGCAAACACAAGGTGAGGGTCTAAGGGGAAGCGGGAAGTGGACAACGAGATGGTGGCTACTGCAGAAGGCAATGCGATTCTGGCATTCTGAAAGTAATTCTCAGTATTGTATGAGTGTGTAACATACCTTACCGTGGGAGGAGAGGCCTTCGCCTCACCTACAACTAATTGTCTAGTTAAGTTCAGTTAGGTTCACCTGCCTGTCTTGTGTCCTGTGGATTTGTTCATAGGGTGTTAGGGGACACAAAATACCACAATCGTCTTCGGCTGCAAATATTACAGATACTATAGATTTTACAGACAACCAAAAACATTTTTTAAATTACGTATCATGGAAAGTACTAATTATGAATCAATATTGCTTGGGGAAAAAATTGTTGCATCTTGTAACTAATCAATAAGGATTACAATTATTGTATAATATAATGCTTATTTCTGGCCAACTGCTGATGAGAGCCATACAACAGGGGGACGGAAGGGTAGAATAGAGGTGTAGGAGCAGAGATGGAGCAGAAATTTGGAGGATGAAATGAGAGCTGACCTGGTAGGAAGTGGAACATGGCTTAACTGAAAGAGGGGTCTGCTTCCAAAGTCAGTATCTCAACATGTGTTCTGGGGGTGAGAGGAAACACGGAGCCCATGCTGGTGGGTTGCAGGGGTACAACTGTTAAAGCCTTCTCTACCCCCCCCCCCTCCCCCCCCACACGGCTCCGCCACAGGCACACAGTTAGCCCGGAGCAGGGCATTCAGAAGCACTGATTTAATTTATGCAGCGCATGGTTCTATAGCAGACTATTGTAATCCTAGGAAGTACATATAAAAGATGCACACAGGGCAGGACACCAAAGGTCTACTGCAGCAGTCCCTAAAGCAACTAGGGTATAGGGCCTTTCTCGAGAGCCCAATTGTGACATCATTCTTATTTATTAATGGTACATTCAATCACTATATAGAGCAGTGGTCATGTATAAGAAGGTCTGCTGGACATTATTCATAATCTGGTCTAAAATATTGTAATGGCTAGAAAATATAATCTGGCTTAATAGAGGTGTATTGTGAAAGTGATGATTGTGTTTTAAAATAAGCCCCAGAACTTTTACAACTAACTGGGAAAACAAAATAGCACCATGATCAGATTAAAGTTAATATTTATAGGCTATATTCAAGGGATCCATGTCAAAGCGAAATCTAGTATTTGTATGTTTTTTCTTTTTCTTTTCATGTTACACTTTTTTCGCTCCACAGAAAGGGCTTCTGGGAGTGAGTTACAAAGTCCTTCTGTCATACTGCTCTGTGGAAACTGAACTGTAATATTTAGATGAGCATCGCTTCCTGATTCAGGATTCCCTACTGCTTCTGAAAGCTGTCCTGATCGCATCTCCCTTGCACCATGAGAGCTCCGTCCACAGCTGAGTGCTGAACGTAGTCGAGTGAGCATGCTTTCTTTTTTCATTTGTGTGGGGATGTGAACAAAATAACACGGTCATACCCAAGCCACTAATGACGTATGTCGTGATTTTTGGCTGAACAAAGGCCTATTTGTAGATTCAAACAATGTTAAATGCTTCTGGAGATTTACCTGTCCTACAATTTGCAAGAGAATTCCAAGATTTTAGACAAACAATAACTAAACTAATATAGACCACTGTGTCATTCTAGGAGTGTCTCTGTTAATAATAATAGTAAACTATTTAAATAATAATAATGATATCATATACATTGTTATATCATAATCCTGCTACAAATAAGTAAGCCATTTTTTTATTATTATTATTATTATTTTTTTTTAATAAGCAGACCACAGGAGCTTCGTATTTCACACTTTAATGTCGTATTGTCATGCCAACAAACTGCCAATGAATCTGCGGGGATGAGAACTGGCTGTGGCGCTTCTCATGTCATTTCTGATCCTAAAGGGAGGGGGATCGATAAAATATTTCAAGACTTTCTCCGACTTGGCAGCGTGATTGTAATGGACAGCGCCATCGTGCCAAAATATGCTTTCTAACATATACATTTCAAAAGCAATCAGAGGAAATGGTTTGCCTTGGTTTCCAAGTAAACTGTGGAAGACAATTCTAGGACAATTTTGGATGAAGGAAACTATTCTTATACAAGAATTTAGCAGTCAAAAATAGGCTGCAGTAGATTTACTAGGTAAAATCATTTTGTGCAAAGTGTTCAGAACAGAAGGAAACAATGCATCATACATGTTAGAACAGCAAAGAAGCAAATTCCAAAGATGTTTTTGGTTTTGTAGAACAATGACAATATCTCAACAACTATACTAAAAATAAAAATCCCTTAAAATGAAACAAGAACTGATTATAAGCCAAATCCCTACAGGACTCATTTGTATTGGAGGGTATATTTAATGTGCTTTTCATAATTTGTCTCTTGTTGCTTATGTAAACAGATGGTAAGTGAGCACAAAATGGTCTCCAGTAACACTCTCGACAAAGACGTCGGGGGATGAGCGAAGCGGTGGATCCTCCACACTTTCACCAAAGGCAGCGAGCGCTTGGCTTTTGTACCGCCCACAGTTTCTCAACGTGCCGGTACATTCACACGTGGGGAATTAACTAGCATGAAAGACAGAACAGGAACTGAGGAAGAAATAAAGAAGACAAAAAAAAAATAAAAGGTAGACGAAAAGAAGAAAATGAAGACGAAATAAAAATATTAATGAAGAACAGCAAGGGCATGAAGAAAAGATGAAGTGTAAAAGAACAATAAGAATAAAGGATAAGAAGAAAAAGAAAAGATAAAAGTAGGAGGTGCAGCCAGCAATACGGCTTTAAGCTGTGTGATTCCTGTACTCTTCCCTGTGTCTCTCACCAGTCCAGACCGATGATACTATTTACACACTATCAGAACCAACAAGAATAATGAGACAATCACAGATGCAGCCCATCCATCTTCCAGGGGGGCCTGGAGCCTATCGCAGGAAGCACAGGGCAGAGAACGCTTTGGATGAGATGCCAGTCCATTACACACACAGAATGTGTAATTTAGAGACACCAATTAACATAACTGCAAGTCTGTGGGAGGAAGCCCATGCAGCGGGGGGGGCGATGCATCACACCCACATAACAGGGAGGCAGGAACTGATCCCCTACCCTTGGAATGATGAGGCAGTAATGCTATCTAGTGAGCGCCCCCTGCTAAAATAACAGATTACTAACTCATGGCTATCCCGGCATTAGACCTTAAAATTAGCTGCATGTTGAATGCGGCAAAAGAGAAAAATATTTAACAGACAATGAAACTGTCAATATTTATTATACTGCATTTCATAAAATGCATTTTGAGCTTAACAAACACAAGTTTTGTGCAGACAGAGGCGTGCAGAAAAGATATTTTGACTCATAATGGGGAAGCTGCAATGCTGGTTTCAGCCGTGACCTAGACTTACTCATTACAGTATATGATCTATGTAATGTGTAGAAATCATCAGGGAAACATGCAGTAAGTACTGGTTAATGCATGAAAAGCTTTTACTGCACTCCAAGCAGTGCATTATTTGTTTTTTTCGAAATTAAAAATAATGAACACCCTTCTGACCAATCAGATTTGAGAATTCAAGAGCACCGTTGTATGAAAGTTCTTAACACTATGTTTCAATGAACCAATGAACCAAGTGCTTATGATGAAAACTGATGAAAATAGGTAATGAGGTTTTTCTCGGGCACTTAACCACATTGGTCAAAACGCCAACCACATTCTCTAACTGGCTAACAGTCTGCGAAACACTAGCATAGCTCGCATAACTCGACTTCAATCAAAACGGGGGGTGTAACGATACACTCAACTCACGATTCAATACGATTCACGATTCTGAGTTCACGATACGATTTTCATATGATCTTTTTTTAGCAGAATGAGCTGCAGACAAATTTATTCAAAAATATTCCTTTATTTCTCTAAACTGTGCAAAACGTGTCCTCTTAACAGTGCAACTGAAATGCTGTTTTAAATAAATCCCAAATCAAAATACTGTAAGTACATTTTTTTAAAAAAAATCTTGAAATAAATAAACTAAGGCTTGAATGTGCAACTTTTTATCGTGGTTTGCCCTTTTAATAATCTTCGCTCTGGCAGTGGTGAAATAAGCTCACTGTGGTGCCTGTGGACATGTTGAAGCATGTTCGTTGTGCTATTTGTGTTTGTTATCAGTCTTTTACAATGTTTGCACGCAGTTTTTGTCTTGTCTATGCTTTTCTCACCGTTTTCGTTTGTGATTACCAGAAAGCTAAAATGCTGCCAAACCGCCGATTTTAAGATCGGGGGGTGCATCCATCCATCCATTTTCTGAAACCACTTAATCCCAACTTGGGTCATGGGGGGGACCAGAGCCTATCCCAGGAACAAGGGGAGCAGATGGAAACCAACCCCGGGCAGTCGCCTACACACTGCAGGGCGCACACACTCACACAACTACAAGGACAATTTATTTATTAATAATTCTTAATACGCAATGACATCGGACATCGAACTGACATCATGAAATCAAACCTGTAATATTACATCAGTTTTTCTGTTAAAGTACTGTGAAGTACTCCTAAAATAGTGAGTCATTTTCCACATGAGCCGGTTTAAATTGTTATACATTTACGTTGATTTTTAACCGATTGTACTGCTGTGGTTGTTCATACTACTGTAAAATGCTAGAGGACACTTGGTGTAATCCACCATCACACTGCCATTACAGTACACATTGGTAAGCAGAAGAATAACAAATCTCTTCACTGTAAGTACAGTAATTTTGTTGGACAAAAATACTGTAATATAGTACAGCAAAAGCTTTGCCATTTGCCTTACTCTACCTGATCTATCCTATCTTTGATATTGGGCCACATGTCTTCATCAACATCGCAAAGAATATTTTCCCTGGCAATGCAACATGAGGAAAATCGTCAGGTATGCCTGATCCAGCCCTGTCAGTCTGCTGCTATGATTGCCCTGATCCAGCCCTGTCAGTCTGCTGCTATGATTGCCCTGATCCAGCCCTGTCAGTCTGCTGCTATGATTGCCCTGATCCAGCCCTGTCAGTCTGCTGCTATGATTGCCCGACATGCTTCAGTTATCATCTAAAAGTAGCATTTGCTCATAGGGATCATGTACTTTCCATCTCCAAGACCAATGGGATTGAGGAATGGGGAATGTGGTGGGTGACATTCAATAGACATATGTGGTTGAGCCGTAAACCAGTCCCTCACTACAGATGTGTGGTGGAATGGAACATTGTCCTACAAGACTGCAGGACACTGGCCATTGACCCCAGCCTTGAGTCTCTCTTCAGACACCAGCAGTAGTCAATAAAGATCATCAAACACTGTAATACGTCTGGCAGAGTTACTGTATATGGCCCAACTGTTGAGACACGTGCTACATCACCGGAGTGTGATATGGCTGCATTCACAGTAATGTTTGTGCATCTCTGCCCTGCCATCTGTGCTTTCGCCCTGTGCCCAATTACATTCTTCCCACACTTCCTGCTCTTGGCCAGAATGAAACCAGCTTCATCCACATACAGGGATATAGTGGGGTCAGCACTGGGTTCCAGCTCCATGATCCTCATGAACCAACTTCCCAAAGGGAAACGCATGAAAGAGCACATGTAAAGAAACACGGGTCCTGCATAGAGTTACAATAAACGTACAGTGAATGAATACGGCTCAGTGAAATGCTCATCGCCTGTAAACATGCTAATGTCATTTGTGATCTCTCTTCTGGACCATCTCTGTCTACATCTTCCCCTTTGTCTTGCATGTCCTCTCTGGCTTTGTTCTGCTCTGTCTTGTTCTGTTATGTGTTTAAGGTCAAAGGAAGGAGGTGTTTCGGGATGGGAAATAGCAGCTGCGGCCATTTTGGCGTGGTTTCCTTGATCAGACACTTTCTTGATCACTTTTTGTGATTTTTATGTTACCAAATGAGCACCATGTCTACTGTTCTGCAAAAAGTCCATTAGGAAAGGAGACTGATATGCACATGAGTGTCCACTCTTGTGCATAAATGTTTGCTGTTTCGCTCATAGGTGTTTGGAATTGACAGCATGCACTGATGGCTTGATCAATGCAGTTCAGCACCTGAGAAACTGTTATAACAGATAAGAAACCACTCTGCAATTATTTGACATTTCCTTTGCAGTTGCACAGTTAAGATTGACAAATTTCATTTTGTGAAATGTTCTTGTGTAGAACAGATCTGAAATTGACTCAGAAATCTATGCATAATATTCTTTAGTTTTAATTGAATGTAAGTTACCATTTTCTTAAATGTATACCCCTCTTTAACAAAAGCATTGATTTACATTTCTTACCAAGTCTGCATTTCTTAGTTCATTCTTCACTTTTCTGCATGCTTTGTCATGTGCTTTTGCTCTGCAGCAGCTTGTGTTCATGCTACGTTTGTCTGTGGATGCAGATGGTCATGGTTGGTTGGTGCATGCAAACAGCAGTGATTACACCAGACTAGTAGAGGGCAGATGTACAAACACATACTGCACAGTGTCAGGAACAGGTAAAGTTTTCTGAAAGGTTTTAACAAGTCAAGGCTTGAGGGTATTACGGTAATAAGGCATACCACAGTATTTTGAAATCATTACTACAAAATTACCTGGGACCCCAACCTGCCATCCTCTCAGTAAATTTTATAGCTAAGACTTCACAGATTCCTGAATAGTGCTGCTTTTTATAATAACGTATACCTGGGTATAACGTCTAGACAGTATTAAAAATGAGATATGCAGGTACCTCCGGCCCTCCTCATACAGCTGCTCACCATAACTACTACAACACCAACTATTCTTCCTCTACTCTTTCGTTGTCGACTGCTGATCTGTGAAAGTCCACGCTGCCACCTGCTGGAAATACCTAATCAATTATCTTGCACATGCGCGGTCGATGTGCACGGATGTGTAAGGTTTCCACTAGACATAAAAATCTGGGCTACAGTGGCACCAACCGCAGCCATGCAAGGCCGACCCCTGATGACGGAATTTACATGACGTCCCCTCGTCCGCATCCGGAAAGGTGGCCTTTAGAGTTTCTCTTATGTCTTGCACATTATATTATTAAATGTAACATACATAGATCTGACTAAGTCCTCCCAAATGTGAATTTATTACTTGGACAGTATTTTACATCCTAATGAATGATTTTATTGTCATTTTTAAAGATGTTTTACAAAAATGTCTTGTATACCCATATAAATGTCTTCCAGTGGATGTAAACAAAGTATATATAAGATGGTGTATATAACCCTCCCTGTCGGGGATGAGCTGCAGTTCTCTCATCAACCTAAAAGTGACTAAAAGTGGGCAGGTGAAGATGCCCACAGCTGTGCTGCACCTAAGAAATGCACATTAACTTTCTTAATCTGTATCTTTTCAACAGCTGCTCATCCAGTGCAGGGTTCTGGTTGCCAGTTAACCTCACACATTCAGGGCAATTTGCAGGCGCCTGCTCATATAACCCACATGCTTTTGTGATGAGAGGGAATATGGCAGCTCCACACAGACGGGGAGATGGAAGCCGGAAGCCTGGAGGCGTGCAGGTGCCTCTGCCCACTGACAGACTGGAATCCCTTCCTGGGTGCACTCTGGCCCCACGCCCCTTGGGTTGGGCCCCCAGCCCTGCCTGTAACCCTGACCAGGATAAGCAGGTGGAAGATTTTTGTTCAAATATCACATACCTGATAAAATAGGAATTCCCCTCTTCTCACAAGACAATGAAACTGCACGAATGTCATGTGCTCAGGTTGTCAGACATTAAAGACCAGTATCAGATCCCACATGCCTCATTCATCCTGCCACTTGTGATGTCCCCTTTAACTCCGATTCAAGCAGCCATGTGTGTGTAAACAGGGACATTTGTCACACAC
>JAODJW010000045.1:8793709-8811413 GCA_026777045.1 Hyperopisus bebe
CCCTCACACAGGCCTATAGAGGACTCAGACGTCAGCCCCTCACACAGGCCTATAGAGGACTCGCTGAAAGTATCCTTACCAGCAGCATCACTGTGTGGTTTGGAAATACCACACAGGCTGAATGGAAATCTCTGCAATGAGCTGCAAAAACTGAGGATCATAGGCTCACACCTCCCCTCTTTGGACACATTATATACACAGCGCTGTAGGAGCAAAGCCCAGGGCATACTCGGCGATCAACACCACCCAGCATTCTGTCTGTTCTGGAGTAAGAACTTAGGATACAGCCTAAGACACCACAGGCCAGAGAGCATCATCACCTACAGCATGTTTCTACAACAGCTTTTTCCCAGCCACAGTTAGACTGATGGCTAAGGACATTAAAGTGGGTAAGAAATACAGCCCCCCCACTTCCCCTATGGACATTACCTGGACAGTTAGCACTCCAAGGAGGCAATCAGACACATCAGACGAGTACAACCTCACTTCCATTCTGTGTCTTCCTCTTAGGCTGTCTTAATATTATTGCTGTGAAATAATTCAGTCATCCACCCCGGCCATGCACTCTGTATCCTGTATCTGCATCTGCACACAGTGTGTATTTACTTACTCCATCCTGCAATTAGTGTGTTTGCTGCTTTTATTTATTTTAATTTTATATGTCTTAATTGTCTCTTCTCCCCTGTCTATTTATTTTATAAAAATGACTCTGGGAGATACGCACAAGAATTCCCATGTATTTCTACTGAGTTGTACGTGTGCGTCTGTCTGTCTGTCTGTCTGTCTGTCTGTCTGTCTTTGTCTTGTCTATTGCTGGATGTGGCCCAGGGACACTTAGGCTCAGTACTTTCACAATGATGAAAGCAGTACAGTCTCAGTCTCACAAGGCACTTAGACCAGGAGGTCACACATGAGAATGCTCTGGGTAACAGTGCTGTAACACCGCACATATTACTGTAAGTTTGAAAGACTTGGTGTGTGTCTTGTGTTTTGGACTTAGTTCTGCTTGTGTTGCCTTCAGCTAAGATACGAAGCTGTGCACCTAGGAAGAGACAAACGGTGACATTTCAGTGGGCACACTAACTATGATGGTTCTGGGTTCTCTGTCTACATATGTAAGGCCTTGTGCCAATTATCTTGGTGCCATTTTTGACTCTAATTTCAAATTGGATAAGCAAATAAGTGTTACGAATAGTTTTTTTCTGCTCAGGATAATAAAAAAAAAAGCCATACCTTTCTTATCAGGACAGGGAAACTGCATGTTTTAATTTCATCTCTGCACATTGGGGTAAGTCAGTCATGCTTAGCCCACCTCCAGTTGTTCCAAAATGTTGCTACACAGTTTTTAACCATATAACTCCAGTCCTGGTTTTACCCTCAGCTGGCTACCATTTGGGTTCAGGACTAAGTTTAAGATTTCATTGTTTGTTTTTAAAGCCCCACATGGGTTTGGTCCTCCTGATATCGCCGGCTTGCTATGTCCATATACTGCATCAAGATTGCTAAGGTCTTCTAACCTGCTTCTTTTGTCCACTCCGAGGTCCCGGCTAAAAACAGAGGGTGACGGTGGATTCACAGTATTAGCACCAAAGCTTTGGAGTAGCTTATCACTGCACATTAGATGTTCTTCACTTTTAGTCTTTAAATCTACACTTAAATGCTAATGAAAACAGGTGAGTTTTGAGAAGACTACAATGTACCACAGAGCAGACTGTGTATCTGTGTTTTATCTTGGTCTTATGCCTTGATATCATGCTGTGATTTTATGATCTATGTAGAGCACGTTGGTCAGCAAGGACTGATAAAGTGCTCTATAAATAAAGCTGACTTGTCTTGACCTATGCTATCTCACTGACCGTTTAACCAAACTGCCTTGCAGTTGTACTTGGGACGGCTATATATTGGCATATAGCAACACTACAGAAGGCTACAGTAGCAAAGTACCTATTGACATTTAAACCAGCTACCTGAAGATTACAGGTGGTAAACGTTTTCTTGCGGGGCTAACCAGCAATATCCACCATGCTGCATGCTGTCCTATGTGGTTCTATTAAGTTATTTATGAATTAGTTTCTGGCATTTTCTTCGTTTCTTGCTGTGTGCTTCACTAATCTTTTATTAACCTATAATTACATTAGGGTGTACATGTAATTATGTTAGGTAACTTTCTTTTTTCATCTGTTATTTGCACTTCTTCCAAATGACATTAATTGCATTGTTTTTTAACCTTTTCATTTCTAATACCTTAAGATGTATCCATCCATCCATCCATCCATCCACCAATTTCAACTGGCTTCTCATAGTGCGGGTCAGCATGACAGCATATGCTGAGGAGGTCAATCCAGACCCCTCTTTCCAGGCTACTCTAGGGCTGTAGGCCTCACACCCTGTAATCTGGGACTCCATCAATCCTGCGCCACTTCTCACCCCAAGCGGGGAAGCGTCAGCCCGCGCTGATGAGACTGCTCTCAGGCCATCGGACCCCCGCACCAGTGATCGCACCTCAGTCCCCCGCTGAACGGGAAAGAGCCCACAGTCAGACCCTGCGGACTCCCTGAGCATAAACCTATCCTGCCCCCCACTCTCCCTTCCTGCTCCATTGCCCCCCGTTTCAGGTCACAAAAAGTTTACAGCGAATGCCTGAATATGAGAGACATCACCCAAGGGTAATGCAAGCGAGGCTCATACACAATTGGTCTGGTTTATACTCAGACGGATATAATGGTCCCTGTCTCAAAACAGTATGCCATAATAAAATGAACATATAGTACCTCAGGTAAAGAATCTGCCTTGCTGGAGGACTCGGCCCAGGGTGAGTGAACAAAGAAACTCAGCCCCCCCACCAGTAAAATTAACACTGTCTGACAGTCTGGGAAGTTGATTGCCCAACAGTCCATCAATATACTGAGAAAGACGACATAATTGGCATCCTGCTATAAAACCGATATTTATAGTAGCAAAAAACAACCACAACGTCTGGCCAGAAACTGGTTTGTTAGCATTTTCAAAGGAAAACCAATGCATCCTTTGATATTTCAGGAGGAGTCCACAAGGCAGATGGGGGGACATTTTCCAGCCAGGAGTCACGCGTCGAAGGTATGACTAGCATGCTCACCATGTGTAGCCTTTAATGAGGGACACACTATAATCAGTACATAGCACTGTGAAGGTAGCATGAGGGACACACTGTAATCAGTGCATAGTACCGTGCCGGTAACATGAGGGACACTCTAATCAGTGCATAGTACCGTGCGGGTAGCATGAGGGACACTCCGTAATCAGTGCATAGTACCGTGCCGGTAACATGAGGGACACACTGTAATCAGTGCATAGTACCGTGCGGGTAGCATGAGGGACACTCCGTAATCAGTGCATAGTACCGTGCGGGTAGCATGAGGGACACTCTGTAATCAGGGCTCAGGAAGAGTTGTATTCCATAGTTGGGCCAGTGGATGACTGCCTACTTTAAAGCACATTTGAAGAAAACCTTGGGCATTTTCAAGCCAGCTGGGAGATATAATCCGTACTTTTGTCCTCCTAATGGGATGCGCCCAGAACAGCTCCCTTAGCAGCTGACCAGGTGACTCTTGATCTAAAGGAGCAGTAGTTCAATTGAGGTCCTTCCGGATCTCCAAATAGCTCATCCTGTCACAGAGATTGAGCCTGGAAACCCAGCAGAGAAACCTCAGTTCAGCTTATACTCGTGACCCTGTTCTTTTGGTTGTTACCCCGTAGCTCATAATCATAGATGAGGATAAGGAAGCAGATCAACTGATAAACTGCAAGCTTCATCTGATAGCTTAACTCGGTCTCCTGCACCACAGACCTGCTCAGCTACTGTAAAATGCAGCCACTGAACCGATCTGCCTCTGTCATTTGTTCCCTTGTAAACAAGATCCTGAGGTATTCGTCACCATGGCAGACTCTCTCCTCTCACATACAAGGAGCCGTCCACCTTCTTCTGGTCTGAGGTGCTGATTCTGATCCATACAGCACTGTGTGCTGGAGCTCCTAGCCAAATAAAGCCATTTGGTTACCTATTTAATCTGTTCTCCAAAGTGACATATAATTGTGCAAAGGCTGGGGTCAAGGGGCCAGCAGTCACATGATTTTTCTCCTGGCCAGGATTTTCTCCAATAACCGTGCGGGCTTGGGCACAGACTCCCAACTCAAATAGGCTGGACGTTCCCTCTAGTCCCCCCATACTGGGCAGCCTCTCAGTCATAGCTGCTTATTGTTACCCTGTTCAAAAAAATATGGGATTGCAGACCAAGAAAACCCTAACCAGAAGCCAGCATCCACTGTGAGATGGTATAAACTGTAAATGCTTTGGCTGCATTTATATGGATTGAAAGAGGTGTCGTAGGTGCCCTGATGCCCTCTAGGAATGTTTATGTCAAATGGTAGACAATGTTGTCTTGAAGGGTGACACCACTTTGCAGTTTAAGGATTCTTGGAGATTGCGAGATTGGTCTCAGTGGAGAGGGAGGAATGAGTTTGTTTGAAAACAAAAAAAATGTAAGATTGGCAGTGATTTGACAACCTCTGCTGAACAGCAAGGTTCCTCAATTAGGGGGCAAAACAACAAGGAAACAGGGAAAATGCCATAGAAGGCCTCTAGAATAGTTTTGCATCTGATCTCTAATGACTGACACCATTCCAAGATCCAAGTGCAGAGCAAGCAAGTTTAATGATTCACAATAAGGGCCCAAGCACAAGCCAAGTACAGGAACCAATCCAGAGCAATATGCATACCGAGTCCAAAATGCATTTAGCAAACAGGCTCGGAAAACAGGCAATGATTCAGAAACCAGCAGAAGTCAATCAGTAGAGTGAAGAGTCGGCAGTTCAGCAATGAGCAGGCTGAATACATCAGGAAGGGATTAATTCAGAAAAGATCCTTATATCTCCTGTGGGATGATAGTGATGGGGAATGCTGCCGGCGTCCTCGCTATTCAGGGGAGATATGGACTCTGCTTCATATATGCATATACACACACACTATGTGTGCGTGTGTGTATTTTATATATATATATATATATATATACATATATATTAGTTTTTTATATATTGTATTTTACATATATATATATAAAACCTGGTGCCACTAAGGACCTAGTGCTGCTAGGGAGCCGGTACAGCTAGGGAGCCGGACCTGGTGCCGCTAGAGAGCTGGGCCTGGTGCTACTAAGGACCTGGTGCCACTAAGTTTCGTATTTGCCTACAATACTTCGGTTCTTCTCACCTTTCTCTCTGGCAAGCTGTATGGGTTGTAGAAGTGACAACTTCTGGGATCAACGCTAGTGAAATATTTTTATTAGGGCTGTCAATAGATTAAAATATTTAATTGTGATTAATCGCACAACTGTCCATAGTTAATCATAAATCATGAATTTATTCAACTTTTACCATTAAGGGATTTTTTTCAGGTGTTAATATTCTTATCAATATTACAGTTGACAAGGCATGATTGCTTTTTGTAAATGTATGCATTTATTTTTGGAAATCAATTACCAACAATAAACAACAACAAAGATTGTTCAAAGGTCATGAGAAACCCTTCATCACTTAAGAAAAACTAAAGCCCAACAACAGATCGGCACATTGACCTGCTAAATATTACATATTGCTTAGTCATATAACTAAGTATAGATCAGAGATTGGCAACCATTTTAAAGCAAAAAGCCATTTTATCCTAAATGTCTGGCCCAAGATTTACAAAGAGCCCCAAGGGATAGAGAAGAGGATTTGAGATGATTTTTAATGCAATATCAGTATATATGCATTTTACACAAAAACAAAATATACAAAAAATAAATAAATCTCTTCTTAGTTCTCAGTTTTAAATCATTTGGACGTGTAACAGTGCAAAGCTGACTAATATCACAATATTGTTCAGTTCTGTAGTGATAGTCTTCACCTTCACCCAAGTTCATTTGGGTCTGTAGTCGTTTGGCCTTCACTCTCCGCTTCACCACTGTAACTGTGCTGACTGAGCTGTGCAAAATGTCCTCACCACTCCAAACTCAGCTGGCTATAATATGCAAATCAGAGAAAAATAATAATTTTACGAAGACCTGGGAAGGCGTGGTGACGATTTACTACAAAAAGTATATTAAAGAATTACGAATCCCAATAAAACCGTTTAAATAACTCTGCGAATTTTTGTCATATAAACATTTAAAAAACGCCCTCAGAAACCTTGGACGGTCTACTTTTCAAATATATATAGGTAGAAACTAAGTATATTTTTACAGCTTTGTGATACGAATAAAAAGAACAAGAGTGACTGACTTAAGACATCACAGAAGCGTGCGACAGACCACCTCATTCACATATAGCTAAAGAAATACCTAAATGAAAAATAATATTAACACACAAATAAATTATTTATATTTACGAAAGTATTATCATAATATGTTAAGACATGAAAATGCGAATGTGTCTATCGTTCTGAGAAGAGCCGCAGCCTGCATGGTATTTAAGACTATATGTACTTCATTGGTCACTCATTTCACATCGACAATAACTGCAAATAACTATGGTCTTGTCGATGGACCATTCTGATAGAGTTTTGAAGCTGAACCTGCCATTCAAAATACCTTTTTCTTTGTTCATTATTTTTCCCGAGCTGCCATTCGACTTGACATGCGTTAATTGCATCAAAAAAATTTGTCACGTTATAATGAATTCTTGTTGACGCGCTATTATCCCGTTAACTTTAACAGCCCTAATTTTTACTATAGTTTTTTTTTTATTTTTATACAATTTTATGCCAGATACATTTAAATATATAGAAGTGGCATAATTGCAAATATTTTTAGACATGACAGAATAGCATTTGGTATATTTAATTAATGATGCATTCTAACACAGACATTGTATCATAGCTGCAAACTGCTATAGAAACTAGAAAAATCTTTAGTTCTAAGATTATGGATTTCCAGTCCTACCTATCATTTGAAATGTGATTAACTCTGGTGACCTTTATGCTCAGTAAAGTCACTGCTTCCTGAATTTCACCTGATTCTTTGTCCTGAAGTGTGTAATTAATGGCTTATTCTGCTTTTGTAATTACTTCTGAGAAATTTCTCGAAGCTTTGAAAAAAGAAAAAAAGAAACACAGTACAACTACATTGATGGCATCTCTTGATGGACTGTCAGAGGAATTATTCACACTTACTCAACTTGTAAATTTGCTATTTTGAATGAGGAGTTTATAAGTTGTTTAAATCTATCAGCACCCCCTCAAAAAATGGACTGGCAGATTAGACACGAGTTTAAAGCAATTGAGTTAAGCTGTATTACATAAGAGTTAAAATTGTAGTATGGAGTTGGACTGAAGCTACCATCACCAAGGCCCACTTCTCGAAGGTGCCGGAGAGGAACATTTGCCAAATGAAGTCTTGCCCAGTTCCTCGTTTGCTATTTTGATTTTACATGCCAGTATTATACATTTATCTAAATATACTTTTAGTGAAAATGCCCTAAATAGACTCACAAACCCAGATAGAAGACTCATCTCTGGATTTAGCAGTGATGCGAACTCATTAACTGCATCATGGTGGATGATTTGGCTATATTGTGCCTTCTGAGTGGGAGGGGACCCAGCACCTCAAACAAGGTGGGGGGGGGGGGACGTCCCTTTTAAATCTCTCTGCCTAAGTAATTATTGTACGTTGTAAATCACAACAGTTTTTCATGGGCAAACCTATTCCCAGGATGACTGAGATACTTGAAGCTACAAACAAAACTTTGAGAGTTATATTTTGACATGCTGGCAGGTCTACATTTGGATAGTCTTCAGTTCAGTTTCTGTTTAGTAGGATACAAGGACAAGAGAAATGCCATTTCTGGGATGTGAATCAGTGACGTTCTGATCATGAGTCCAAATCCATAGCCACACGTTTATAAGAAGCTTTGTTTTCTGTCTGTGTTGCCCCACTGTGACTGAGGGGTATGTGTTTCTGTAGAGAGAAGCTCCATCCAGGAAGATGCCAAAGCATTGCCTCCAGAGCTGCATGTTTTCAGCATTTCATTCAAAAAACACACAAAGATTTGATTTATTTTTTTCCACTTTTGTACATTTTAGTGTGTTCAAGGCTTCTTTTTGAAAGAATATCAAAAAGGCAGAAGCAATGGTAAAATAATTAAACAAAATCACATTTCCAAGGGTACAGGCTTTCGTTTTTAATGTTATCTTTGAAATTAAAATTACCTTGAAAATCTTGAAGGACTTATGACATAACATTCAGAATAAGGGTGGCACAGTGGCTTAACTATTAGCACTATTTTCTCTCTCCTATAGCGAAGAAGGATTGAATACCGCATCTGCTGTGTGTGAGGAGTTTGCATGTTCTCCCAAGGTCATGTGGTTTCCACCCAAAGACCTGCACACAGAGTATCTGGTGTCTGTAAAATTGCTTGCAGAGCAGGATTGAGAGTGTTCTGTGATGCACTGGCATCCAATCAATGGGTTCCCCAGTCTGTGTGCCCTGTGACGCACTGGCATCCTGTCTAGGGGTACCCCAGTTTGTGCCCTGTGATGGACTGGCATCCCATCAATGGGTTCCTCAGTCTGTGTGCCCTGTGATGGGCTGGCATCCTGTCTAGGGGGTTCCCCAGTTTGTGCCCTGTGATGGACTGGATGTGTCAGGTGACCTGGGTTTGGCATTTTGATTAATTCTATTGTTCTCATTCCTTATCTTGTTTATAATCCGTATCCATAAACTACAGGCTCCATATGCACACAGGATACTTCCATCCTTCTGGTTTCAGTCAGCAATTTTGTGTTTACTTCATGTAAAATGTCTGTCCCACTGCTGGTCACCTCCATTAGCCTTCAAAAGGACATGGTGACATTGGACGATGCCATTGTGACATGGTTCTCTTTGCTGCTTTGGCCAGACACCACTTTCTGCTCTGTCGCAATGCAATGAATGGTAATAACAGCCTCTGTCACAATGCAATGAATGGTAATAACAGCAGGAAATAACACCAGGACCCTGTAGTGCCCTACACATAGTTTCAGCCTTATCTCACCAGAACATCTTTGTGGCAAACAGGAGCACAGAATTATAGAAGGTCGCTCTTTTTTCAGGGTTGTTTGTTAATAATTTAAAGGGGGTCCAGCAGAACACCTAGCGCTTCCTTCTATACATTTATAGATTTCAGTAGATCATTGCAGCCAAAGTCAAGCCACCTTGTGCCCAATTTCTATTTGTAACTTCACAGAGCTACACTAACAGGAGAATCAAGCACAACATGTAGTATAAGCAGTATGATATGAAAACTGTTTAAGTAAGAATTATGTGCCAGTATGTTAAACTTTGTTTAACTTAAGGACAAATGAACAGTGCTCACTAGAGTACATGTACCCACACACAGATGCCGCATTCAGCCTGCTTACATCTATAATTTCCTACTGCCCTGTGAAGCACTGAGCTCTAAAGTTACCTTGAGGAAAAATAGCCTTTACCAATCAGGAGGTCAATATGAAAAGCATTTACCCCAAGATGTATTCTCCATCTTGAACTCTGTAAAGAGAAAGAATATTCAGAAAAATATTCTCTCACTTTTCTCCAGTATTTAAAATGTCCTTCCAGCACACAACTGAGAAGATCTGCAGCTAAATTAACTAACAAATCATAGAACAGCTGGTCTGAATATTTCTATTTTACCTCAAGATTATCTAATCAAAACATATGGGTTAGTAATACAGTTTTTACCTTTTACTGCTTTTATTATTTACTATGTACTTTTAGCTCTTAGCTTAAACTTTTAGTGGATTTTGTACACAAGGATGGTGCTATGGGTTCGTTTAGACAGACAGCAGTGAACATGAATACATTTATTTAACTATAAATGCTATATGAGTCAAATAAATACATCTCTGTTGGTAAGTTATTGCAAATCTGCATTATTACGACAATAGTATTTCTGTAAGTATTGGAATGCATTAAATTATTTTATTAGAATACTAAGGGCTCAGGACAACAAGAAACAGGAGGGATATATATCAATTAACAGGCCTAGGAGACATAAAGAATCTCTGAGGGCTATCTACAGAAGGAGAGACAAGAAACACAAGTAAAACAGAACACGTCATGGGCAGGGCAACCACACACAAGGTGAGGCTAGTCTGAGGCCAGCCTCGAACTCATGAGGGAAGGGATGTCTGCCTTTGAGCCGCTTCCTTAGCCCAATCGGTAGCAGTCTGGTAGCTGGTTTATTGTGGGGAACATGGCTAAATTTATCATGGGGGAATTTAATTATGTCACTTAAGTCCTAGTCAATGGTGGCACATGAAAGAAGAGCTACAGATGTGGTGAACCTGATATACATTCAAACGAGTCACACAAAGATGGGCTTTTAATAACGTTTTTTGGAAAGTGTGTAGGGTAGGACTGGCGGTATTGCGGTAAAAACCTCAGTATACTGTGGTATTTTGTTTGCCTAAATTTATCGTGGGCAAACTCAACCAAGTATGCCGTCAGAACAGAGCATAGATTTAGCACATGAAAAATGCAACATTTATTTGCAAAATACATAATTAAGGTCAGCATAGTACTCACACCTGTAGACTTTTTAAATAATAATGCATCCCTTCAATAAAAAGTGTTAGTGTGTCAGGAGCAGGCTATTTATCTTCTGTAGATCTCACTGGCATGTTGCAGGAATTGATGCTGTTTTTCATCATGAACTTGGATGGGTGCCCGATGAAAAACACAATAAGACATTGCATATGTTTGATGGACAGTTCACTCACGGACCTATATGCTACTAAAGAGGTACTCGGGGATTTAACAAAAAAAATCAAAGAAACCACTTTGCTGTCTATGGTTTGATTTCAAGGGATGAAGGCAAACGACAAGGATCTAAGATATAAGACAAAGGTTTGCAGAATGACAAATGCATATGAACCAAAGACTTTGAAGCAGATTTGTGCAATATGCTAGTGCAGCTTAAGAGAGTGAATTCATCAAATAGATCTGTATAGCCCAGCTAATAGCTGGAGTTGAGTATACAACTGTGTGTAAAGTCACTGAAGAGACAATTACAGTAATTACGTTAATTACAGGCAGGGAGAGGGAACTGAAAACAGAAGCAACATTTATAGGTCATATGTGTGACGGAAAACAAAACAGAAAATAATGGATAAAAATTAATTATAACAGTGTAGACAGTGCTGAGGAGTTAATGTCCCTCCTGGTGTTAGGCTAGTTAAGACTTAAACACTACAGTAGTTAATTTTTTAAACTGCTATTATATATTAATAAGAATACAATAAACAAGCAAACTTTTTAGATATTGTTTTGTGTTGCATGTGACACTACTAATGCAATGGTGAGTTACACATGTTTTTGGAAAAAAATTGTTAGCATTGGAATATTTGCATTATTACAAGGCGTCTTATTAGAAAGGAAGGTTCTGAAACCAGAGATTTTACAAATTCAAAAGGTTTAATGAGGCAGTGCAAATATGGATATGGACCCGAACTGACAGGACACCTTTGTAGTTATTAGGATAAAAGAGTAACTTTTTAAAGAGAGCTATACTGGGAACATGTTCAAGTTATCATCCTGATCGTAGTAGATTCTCCTGTTTCAGTTTATTTAATCTACATATTTTTGTTGTAAAATCACAGCGAACATCGAGGAAGCTCTGTCAGATATAGACAGCATGATGATTAATTGTCCCACACAGGTGAGTACCATCCGGGAAATTAACTCCTTTTAGCAAGTCCCTTTACAAACATTTCTCAAGAGCCTAGCCGTAAAACTAAATTAAAGGCGGCATCATTGCAAGCCGCTTGCACGTCTGGCCGGAATAAAAAGTGTGATCGTGACCAATGTGACCATTCTGAAATGACTATTACTGCCGCAATACTTTTCTGTCAGTGCTGCATTGTAGGGATAGCAAGATTGGCCAAGTTGTATTGGCACCAGCATAGAGGTTCACATTGTGATTGGCCCAATTAGAAAAGTGTACCCTGGGTACAATTTGGGATGAACACTGGATGCATCATTTCTAACATCTCTGCATCAGTAAAATGTGGTTCATTAATACATAATTATTTTATTAAAACGCCCTATGCCTTTATTTTATTTATTTGCATCATATCGTGATGTGTTGAACTGCACTGCGTCACATTAAGGGGTGAATAATATCATGTCGCATTAGTAGTTGCTTCATATGTATCTTTAACGTATCAAATTGTTCGCAATGCATGGTGATGCGTATTGCATTGACCTCAGTGACTGAGATGCACATCCCTACTGTATTGCAGTCTGTGTTACACTTTAATGGGACTATCAAGCCTCCACGTTGCATTTTTTCTCATAACCACTTAAAACATTTTGAAATACTTTAGGCAATTATGCCAGCTCTTTCTCACTTTCCCCAGATACGTGCATCAGTTGCTAGGAAACAGAAGGTGGCAATTCTAAGATGTGAAAAAGTCAACTCCCTAAAACACCCCACGGACACAATGGAAGCTACGGAATCCTTTATCTTAATTTTGTCACCAACAACTGGGTTTTATATAGAACTATCATGGAAGGCACAAAAGTGTCATTTTTAGCATGCAAGGTATTACCAATGTGTAATGTCTTAACATTATACCTGATCAACACTTTTCGTATTAGTGTAATATGCTGCCATACAAAGGCAAAACTTTGTAATTGCATATGTTATCAAAATTGCATTATAACTGAAATGGGGTTTCCTATACTCTTTTTATCTTATGACATCATATCTCAGTCCAACTATGCTCAGTTTGAAGGAATCAAACGCGGGAACAGCTAAAAAGCCACTGGAGCTATTTTCTCAGCTTCGAATGTCAGCCTAGTCACTGTGTTGCATAGCATCGTACCTTTGACTAACCCAACATGGCCTCTCTGCTACATGTATGCAGAATGGATGGTTTGCAAAGTAACGTTCCCACATAGACTTTCACTGATGCATATTCGCATCATAATGGTAACTGAGAGTAATTTTAATGTAGAACCACTTAACCAATTAACTGTAGCTGTTTTTAGACCAGTAGAATTTGACATGCATTTTATTTGGTATGTGAATGGTGTGTGTGTGCCCTGTGATTGGTTGATGCTCCATCATGGGTTATTCTTCATCCTGGGTTATTTCCTGCCTTGTGCCTGTAGCCTCAGGGAATGGATCTGGTCCCCTGCACCCCTGCATAGGACAAGCGGGCACAGAAGATGGATGGATGGATAGATGCCTTCAACACAGTTATTCAAAGGATGGTCTATTTAGAAGTTACTGGGAAGCTGGGCACCTGTAGGGAATGTTTAATATGGGAGAGATAACACTGTTCTCCACAGCAGGTAGCTGTTCTTTTCACCATAGATGAAGCTCAATGTTGTAGCTAATCCCAAATATATTGAATATGGGGAGAGTGGAGGCCGGGTCAAAGCTGCATGATTCAGAGTTTCTGTAATCATTAAAACCTGAACTTGTGTTGAACTTGTTCAATTTTATAACAGAAATAATATAAAAAACAGTATTCTGAATCCATAATAGAGTACAATGAAATTTACAGATCAGGGATTAACGAATATCAGCGCTCATGTGTTCGACAGAACAGCATAATTTAACACTGTGTATGTCAATACATGGATTGTAAGGCACTGGGCAAGCAGGTGGTAACATAGAGACTTGCACGGGTTGCGGAAATTGTCAGTTTTACGCAAAATATATTTAGCCTGACCTGGATACAAACATCCATCCATCCATCCATCCATCACGACCCGCTTGTCCGGGGTCCGGGTTGCGGGGGTAGCAACTTCAGGAGGGAGACCCAGACCTCCCTCTCCCCAGCCATATCACCTTTTATTCAGTCTTACGGATGAATAAAAAAATGCATATCCATCCATCTGATCACCTGTCTATACATCCATCCATACACCCATCTCCATCTGTATTCTAACTGCTTTTCCAGTACAGGGTTACAGGATGAGTATAAGGTAGAAGGTACAGAGACACCCTAGAAGGCATATACCTATAATTTAAATAAGAGTAGAGTATAGACTTGCTGGTCTGCATATCAGAACTTCCTGAGAATTTGCATAGGCAAACATGCTTGTAATAATAAGGAGCAAAAACAGAAGCAGTAACACTGTCACTACAGACTCTAAGGAAAAAATTGTGTTGGCCGTAAAGTGGTGCAGTGTTAATGCTATAAGTATGAACATACATTATTTATGTTTTATATTCATGAGTGCAAATTATGTAAATGCATAAATACATATGTATATGTAGCGTCATA
This sequence comes from Hyperopisus bebe, assembly GCA_026777045.1. Lineage (NCBI taxonomy): Eukaryota > Metazoa > Chordata > Actinopteri > Osteoglossiformes > Mormyridae > Hyperopisus > Hyperopisus bebe. The sequence continues at coordinate 8,807,997 of JAODJW010000045.1, forward strand.
TGCATTTTAATACTGTGCAGTATGTGGTTACAGTTGTAATGGGGAATAATTATTATATGGTTCATCTGTTCACAGCGGTAATGTTACAATCACTCTGGTCCAGCCAGAGGTGTCAGGGTTGCATGGCTCTGGTTCACAGAGATAACACTGCAATTCAGGGGGGCAGCGGAGCATAAACGGAGGTAAATGCCATTTACCCGCCTCTACAAACCTGAAACCGACCTCCTCAGACATCTTGGCTGCTTTACATGGAGTTAGTTTGTGTTCTCTATTGCACTTTCACTTTTTTCAACTTCTAAATTATTCTTTTGTCTTCTGCTCAATCCTGTAAACAGGTGGTCTGTTTTGTAAGTATGAGGCAGGTGTCTATCCACTACCCACAGGTGGGAATTTAAAAGGTTGAAGTGCTGACTGGTGCTGGTTATGAAGGATAGACAAAGGACAAACCTGTATCAGCAATGGCAGCATAAAATGATTATATACAACCAGTCAAAAGTTTGAATATGCCAAGGCGCCTACAAAGAAGATTTAGTGTCGCGTCACATGACCTGGCCACCTGACCTAAACACAGCAGAGATGGTTTGGGAGGAGTCTGACCAGAGGGTGAAGGAAAAGCGGCCAATGAGAGCTCAGCATATGTGGGACCTCCTTCAGGACAGCAGGAAAAGCATCCCAGGAGGCCACCTCATGGAACTGACATAGAGGAGACAGTAGGGTCAGCCAGGCCCTGGAGCCATTGGGGTTAAGGGCCGTGCTCAAGGGCCCAATGGTGGGATTTGAACTGGCAGCCTTCTGAGTCCCTAATACATAATTCAATATATGTTATTTTGTAGTTTTGAAGTCTTTATCATGTATTAAAAATTATAGATCAACAGTACAATAAACCTTTCTATGAGTATGCATGTTCAAATTTTTGATTGGTACTGTATACCTCACGCTTCATCATAGTCAGCTATGATGTAATCATGATCCACTGATCATGTGGTCAAGTTCCACATGATAGCAGCAAACAGTAGGTGGAACAGCATTCCCTAGCCACTCCCTACTAGCAGGGCTTATCTGAACCTTTAAAATGGCTGTGAGTTTGCAGAGAAATGGTGGCTCTCTTCATTCCCTAATTACCTACTCACTCTGACTAGATTTTATGCAGAAGCCACAGGCAAAAAATTAGACTGAGCACTTCATTGAGAGCGACCACTGGGTATTTAGGAACCTCTTCACCATGCCTAGAATGCGAGTAATCATCCAGTTGGAAGTGTTGTCTCCGCTGCAGAGTGACCTCCGTATTAAGTTTGGTATAGCTGGATGTACCTTCAGACAGAAATCCCCAGTTTCTGGTAAAAGCGAAGTCTTTGCGAACTGGGCAGCACTGCCCGACACTGCAAGGCTGACAGTTTGCCTTCCGGCAGAACACGCCTGAGTGGACAGTGTGATGATTACATGGTGAACTGTACATACAAACTGCACACACTGATAGTGTTCCACACCATCATAATTCCATCTTAGACATGTATATGTAGTATTATATGAGTGTAATTTAATTGTGTTCTTGTTTGTTGTACAGCTTGTTCTTAACATGTATGTAATAGTTATTTACTATGTTCTTGACCACCATGCACCGTCACACTCCTGTCATATTGGACTCTATGTGGCTTCGTTAGTTAGCCCCCATGTGAGGAATGTGGCCAGCATCATGATTACATCACCATCTGATCCTTCGGAAGGCCCCTAACCCTTAGCTACTCCCAGGGTACTGGAAAAACTCCAAACTCTGTGCCTTGACACCAAGATGTCCTTTCACCTGTGTGTGTATCTCATAGGAGAATAAAGATAGCATATGTGAAAGCTAAAGAAATCCTATGTACTTGTACAAATGGCTGACCCTGTGCTATGACCTCAAGCTTTCTCTCACCTGTGCATCTTATAGGACAACAAAATCTAAAAACTCAAATTTCTGTGTTACTGTAGTGGTACAAAATGTATTATTTTTGGTCCATGGGGCAGCTGGTAGCCTGGGGCTATGCCTATGTATCGTTTGGCATTCTACGGTTCATGCTCGGGAGGGTGAGCAGGGAACCAGTCACACATGGGAAGAGAAGAGCATTGCTGCCCCATTTCAAGATCTCCGGGAGGTTTTCTTTACAATAAGTGGAAGGATGCTACCTTGCCTCCCAACTGCCCATATTATTGTGCCATAGATCTCTGGGCTGCCACTATACCTTAGTATACCAAACCAGCAAGGGGGTGCATGTACCCAGAACCTTGAGCTATGGACACAGATCAGAAGCCTTGGTTACAGAATTAATATCCCCGGGTGGTCTAAGGTTGATTATTACGATTAAATGGGACTCACTGCAAAGATGGATGAAAACAAATATCCTTTCCAATCGATCAAGGGAGGATATAACAGGTTTACAAAGCTCAGCCTTCATAATGGTTATGTCTGATTTGGATTTAGAAGGGTGATGAGTACAAGATGGCTTTTAAATAACCAGAGAGCACTTAGAATATTTGGTAATGTTACATGGGCCAGTGAATGCAGCTGTGGCATTATAAGCCTTTGTTGGTGATTATATTTGGGAGATGCTAAAACATTTTGTTATTGTTAATCAAAAAGACATGCTAGTGTTCATTTTGGGTGTGACCTACCATGTTAAACATCCAATAGGAACTGAGCCATCTTTAGGAGACTGACCAGTATGCGAAAATGGGGAAACGCATGAGTTTTGAGTCCTTTCATTTGATTTGTTACATGAGTATATATGTTATATGAGTATATCCTGTTCCCACCCAGAATCCAGATGGATTCAGGGTCAAAGCCAATGTGGAGCGACAACAGTCAAGCTCTGTCAGAGAGCGGCTGAGGCTTCTGGGATTGAGTGGTTCTGATTGGAGCTTTGGTAGGAGAGTCAGATCCATGGCTGCCTCCCCCACACCGCAAGTGGGAATTTTTGGTGGAGGCAGATGCCTTGCAGGTTGGAGTAGGAGCTCTTATCTCAATGCTGTCTATGAAATTGGTCCAGGCAGAGCGGAGGTGGTGGCTGGAGGCTCCAAACACTGGATTCCTCATAAGAATCTGACATATCAGACACATTGCTGAGCCCATCAGGCTTACCCAGACTCCCAGACTTGCGGAACCAGTACCAGCCTTTGCTGCTTTGCTTAATTACATTATATTGCCTGCATGTGCATTTCATTATCTTTGTTAACCATTATTTTATGTTTAAAAGTAAAAGGACATCTATATATTTATTGCTTTTTTTTAAAGCTATGCATTAAAAATCATTTCCAAGGTCATAGAGAGCCTGGAGCCCATCTCGTGAAGCATTAAGCAGAAGCCATGGGAACAGCCCGCATGCCATGCCTGCCCATTACAGTACACACTGTATATCATAATGGGAACAGCCCGCATGCCAT
>JAODJW010000045.1:8811513-8826812 GCA_026777045.1 Hyperopisus bebe
ATAATAAATGGTTAAATGGTTTTGGGCCATTGGAAACTTCGCCCCTGCTACAGAAAATGCAGGAAAGTTTTGGATCGCTCTCAGGTCAGTCAGTCAGAGAGAGATGATGGCGACAAAGACGGTTGAGGGGCAGCTTCCACCAAATTCGGTGAGATCGTTATTGAATTAGTCTTTTGCGAGAAGGACGATGGTGGAAAAAATCCATGTTAAGGAGCTCGGACCCGACAAGCCCGAAATAAATATCACCCAGCCAACTAAGGAAATTAAATTATGATTGTGAAATTGTTGTCATTTTCTGACTGTTCATTTGACTGCTTATACTGGACTAGGAAGGGAAAACTATTGGTATGTCAGCCCCACCAAGAATTTTTTTTCACCAGCTGCCACTGGTATACTCTGTATCATAATGGGAACAACCCGCATGCTATGCCTATCCATTACAGTATACACTGTATCATAAAAATATTTTTAAAGGAATCTTACATATCAATGCATCAATTACATATCAATGCAAAACTGACACACTTTGATTAAATAATGCCATATTATGAAGGAGTATGAGCAATAATGTGACTTTTTGTGGCCTTTTCATGGCCAATTAGCCAGTGTTTGCCAAGAATTTATGATAGGTGATAATTTCCTGACTCTATCTCTCTCCCGCTCTGTGTGCACTTAATAACTCAGGGAGGTTTTTTTCGCTGACGTGGTAGGTACAGCGGAATGCACAGGTGCATTCATTATCCTGTAATTACCCTGCTGTGAGACCTCCCCATTAGTCATTACACCGCTCTCTCGTAAGGAGATGTGACCAAAAAAAGGGCAAAATCTATTTGACTGCCGCACATGTTCATGTTCCACCATTGTCAGTAATGCAGGCAGCATCTAGGGGTAAAACCAAATGGTCACCTGTCATGGATCATTTCCTTTTATGTTACTAAAGAACAACCATTTGAATGTTTTCTCCCGAGGGAGTGTAATGAAAAAAAGGCAAGTCCTAGATACCTAGCAGTAAAACTGCCAAGTGTAACCTGCCCTGGGCCACTGGACCTTTCATATTTCATGTTGGATTTCACAATCCTGGCGGCCCGCTCTATATTATTTTCAAATGAGATTTTAATGAATTGGCTTTGACAGAACTGTTAATTAAAGAAATAACTTGATCCAGATCGCATTACTTAAAGAATATTGTGGTAACATTTTATTTGAGGGGGCTGAAGTAACTTAGTTACTCAGTCGCTACTCGATCAAAAATTATGAACAAATGTATTACTGTAACTGCATGGAATACATGAACAGTTATGATTAATGAACGAACATCAATATGTAACTAACATTTGGTCTCTGGTTAATACATTATGTAAGATTATACTATAATCTGTGCCCCCTCAAGCAAAGTATTACCAATATTTTAAGGCTAGCTATTCAGTCATGTTTCAATTATTTTTATGTTGGACTAATAAATCTACAAATCTCCAGATGATATTCTTGGCTCCTAAAAATGTCTCGCTTTCTTTTAATCCGTAAACCAAAACATGCCCTGAGAAGCTTAGTTTTTGCAGGAACACAATATTGTGAACTGAAGCAATATTGAATAAGTGTTTGCTTCCCTTCATCAGAATTTACGTTGTTTCTATATGTGCATAAAATATATTCAGATTTTAATTTATTCTTTGCTACCAAGATTAACACAATTCTTATATAATCAGTTATGTTGTTGAAGTGCTTGCATTATGCACAAGATTGAATTTTTAATTAATAAAAGTAGGCCTGGCAACCTTTTTTACTTAAACAGCTATCCTTCCGTATTTTTATAGGGAAAAAAGAAAAAAAACATATGCATAGGCAACACATAATTAGGTATAACAGGTGGTGTTAAATATGCATGTTCATTCATGCCATTTTTATTCCAAACATTAAATATATCCTGGCAAAATTCCACCAAAGGTTAGAGACCTCTTTGTTAATGTGTTAAATGCAATGAACAAGTCATTGCCTAGATTTTTTTATAACTTAATCACACATAACAAATACACCAATCAGCCATAACATTAAAACCACTGCCTAATATTATGTAGTTCTCCCTCATACCACCGAAATAACTCTGACATATTGAGGCATGGACTCCACAAGACCTCTGAAGGTCACCTGTGGTGGCAGATGCCTTAGTCCAGTAAATTGTTAGGTGGGACCTCCATGGATCAGATTTGTTTGTCCAGCACATCCCACACATGCTGAATTGGATTAAGGTCTGGAGAATTTGGAGGTCAAGTGAACACCTTGAACTCATTTTCCATGTTCCTCAAACCATTCCTGGACATTTTCCAGTGTGGCAGTGTGCATTGTCCTACCGAAAGAGGCCACTGCCATGGGGGGGATACCATTGCCATGTAGGGGTGTACTTGGGCTGCAGTAATGTTTAGGTGGTATGTGTCAAAGTAGCATCAATGAGAATGTCAAGATCCAAGGTTTCCCAGCAGAACATCACCCAGAATATCACACTCCTGGTGCCGGGTTGCATTGTTCCCATAATGCATCCTGGTGCTATCTCTTCCCCAGGTAAATGACCCACACGCACCTGGCCGTCCACATGGTGTAACAGAAAATGTTACTCATCAGACCAGGCCACCTTCTTCCATTGTTCCATTGTCCAGATCTGACGCTCGTATGCCATTGTAGGCACTTGTGGTGGCCAAGGGTCAGCATGGGATTTCTGAGTGGTCTGCGGCCACGCAGCCCCATACCCATCAAGCTGTGATGCACTGTGTTCTGACACCTACCTATGATAACCAACTTTAAGGCTTTCAGCAATTTGTGCTACAGAAGCTCTCCTGTAGGATCAGAGCAGATGGGCCAGCCTTCGCTCCCCACACACATCAATGAGCCTTGGGTACCCATGACTCCATTGCTGGTTCACCAGTTGACCTTCCTTTGACCACTTTTGCTGGGTACTGACCACTGCAAACTGGGAACACCCTACAAGATGCTCAGACTTGATCATCTAGCCACCACAATTTGGCCCATGTCAAAGTCTATCAGATCCTTGCACTTTTTCTGCTTCCAACATGTCAACTTCAGGAACTGACTGTTACATAATGGCACCCTTGACAGGTGCAACTGTAATGAGATAATGTTATTCACTGCACCTGTCAGTGGTTTTAATTTAATAATATACTCCAATCAGCCATAAATGTTTTTTTAGTTAACACTATGGTACAGTGTTTTTGATTCTACATACAGTGGTACCTCGGTTCTCGAACTGACTAGAACTCCTGTCATTTATTTAAACTTTATTTTACCAGGTAAATTAACTGAAAACCAGTTCTCACTGCTTTACAAGATATTCGGGAGAAATAGCTAGCAGATTACGCATTGGAACTGCCTGGGATACAAACGTCATGCGTGTAACTGAGGCAAAGGTGTGTCATCACGGAGGTGGTTCCAGTTTGTGCAGCCGAGTGAGAGGTTGCAATGCATCTAACTGTAATGCATTGCGTCAGGATCAGAATGCGTTGCTTTAAGCCAGCGCTGTAAGTCGAACGCACCCAATGACCGGACTGGGGAAACAAACTGAAACGCGGACTTAATACAGAGGACTAATGATAACAACCAGAAACAGCTGATCATATGGGGATTCCACACGAGGTTAACGAGGGGGCGTGGGACACAGAAGGAGTGGACGATCTGGGCAGGACAGGGATAAGATCTTTATCGTTTTGGAAGCCATTAAGAAAAAATGCTCTTCTTGTTTTATCTTGTTCATTTTGTGTTTAAATGCTTAAAAAAAAAACATTTAGGTATAATTTTGGGGGCCGGGAACCAATTCATTGGTTTTCCATTATTTCTTATGGGAAAAATTCGATCAGACCTCGAACTTTTTAGGATTTGATCCGGAGTCCGTAACGGATTAAGTCTGAGAACCGAAGTACCACTGTATTATACATCTCAGTAAAGACAGATATACATGTATACATACAGATAGTAAGAGTGAGGTCAGGCTGGGGGACATGCATTGGTACAGCACGTCACTGCACCAACCACACAATGAAACACTCCCCCCCTCCTCAGGTCGACACAGTCCAGTCCCACCATCCGGAAATGGCGGTCAATCTGTCACAGCCAGGTGTTATGTGGGCGTCCCCTTGGCCTGGTCCAGCCACTCGGGTCCTCAGCAATGAGGATCCTGCGAGCCGGATCACCCTCAGGAAAACGCGCCACATGACCGCAGTGCCGTAACTGACGCTCCCACACACTGCAGAAAATGTGCCTCATTCGGGACTCCTCTAGCAACTGCTCATTCCACACAGTCAAACCAGTGGTGTCCAAAGGTTTCTCAAAAGAGACACAGTACCAAAGGAATAATAATAGTGGCATTCATAATTACAGCTTATTGTATTTTCCAGCTTAGTAGTTTTGTTATCAAGGAATAGCTAAGAAAGAAATGGTGACCAGGCAGGTTTTAAATCACATAGTGTTCTGGGCTGAAAAAAGTTCAGTAAAGCATAAAATCTCACACTCTCAAAAAGACAGATATACAAAAGATTTATTTTCAGACAGCAATGCTTCTGGCACAGGAGAAATTTATTTCCTCCACAAGTTTCACCACTTAATGAAATGTAATAGTAGATATCTGACATGAGAAGCAGAGAAAATGTTTAATGATTTATCATAAATGACAAACACCAAAATATAACCCAAAATGCAAGTTAACTTTAAAAAAAGAGGAAAGCAGTTGCAATTGATTCAAATGACAGGGTCAGGAAATAGGGCTTAGATGCTGAAAAGGTCAGAAACACAGGAGGCAACCAGCCCAGTAAACAGCTAGTCAAACCCCCACCAAAGGGTTCACTCCACGAAGGTCCTTACAGCACTCTTCAGCTAATTAGGAGGCAAAGCACACATGTGTCCAATACTCAGGTGAAGTAGAGTGTGCTGTTCTGTTTCAGACTAACGGGGCTTTTTTCTTTCTAACAGAGCAAATATACTGTTCAAATTAAGTCAGTTCGCTGTATTTTAATTTTTTTTTTTCAAAGTTAACTTGGTTTCGTGTTGGAAGTATTGCCAAACCTACACTCTTGGTCTGCCTATTACCTGCTGTATATGCAGAGAGTACACACTGCCGGTAAAGAACAGGGCTTCTTTTGCTGATGAGCCAATGCTTCGCTAAAGGGTACCGAATAAGGTACATTTTACTAGAAACGGAACTGAACAAAAACAAATTTAGTTTTTATCTCTACAGCTGTCAAAAAAGTAATTATCAGCCAGTATAGGGTGTATACTCATCCCAGAAGGTATAGCACACAATATTGGGGTACAACCTGGATGAGAGCAGAAATGTAATGCAGTAGTGCAATTCTGCCATTATACAAGAATGAATGTTGTATAATAGGATATATTATATATGAGAATAATAATAAATTATTCCTCACAGTATGTCTGCACAATTTCTCATTGCAATTTAATTGTGATTGTATGGTGCATGTGCAATAATCACTAGGGCAGATAACACGTGAAACATTTATCCAAATGCCAACTTTTCAGTACTATACAGATGTTTACTTATGCCCACGATATTAATGAGATGTATAGTGTGACGTCCAAAAGTTAGTAATCTGTATAAATTTGGCTTTTTCTTATGTTTATGAAATCCAGTTAGTGGAACACGCCTTGGTATATCATGGAAGTACTAAGCAATTCCTCACAATATTTTTCCATTGCTAATAACTGTACTGTGTCCATTCGAAGTACAAAACATAGAATTAATCGACTAATAAGTATAACCATAAACAATACAGACATGTCCAGTTAAGTTTGCTTCAAGCATTAAACTATGCAGGACAATGCACATTCATATATGTGTTTTTAGTGAGAAGAGGTTTCCAGAACAATTTATTTATTGTTTGAAAGGACAAAGTTTGCATACAGTACATGCCACCTCCTGGATATACCAAGTCAATTATCTTGACACAAAAATTTGGGCTATGCACACGCCGTCTGCAGCCAACCCTTGATGATATTTACATCACATCCCCTCAAAGTGCACGTGGAAAAGTGAAGTATGAATTGGCCTTGAGATGAGACAGTACAAGACCAAGTCCAAATGACTTCATTACTGCTGAGGTCATGACTATGGGTTTGTAGTCGTTCAGTCCGGTGATCCTGGGCTTTCTGGGGATGGGAATGATGGTGATGATACTGAAGCCGTCTGGCACATGGAAAGTTTCTAGGGAGGTGTTGAAGATGTTTGAGCACCTGAGATAGTTGGTCAGCACAATGCTTCAGTGTGGTGGGGGAGACAGAGTCTGGGCTGGCTTCTTTAAGGGGGTTCTGACACTTGAGCATCTTCTTAATGTCCCGCTCAAAAAGAATGAGGGTCGTTATGGTGGTGGGAGGAGGCTGTTGGGAGCCCCCCTTGTAGTTGCCTCAGCCAGCATTGTGGTGATGGGTGGTTGAGTGGTGGTGCCAGTGGGCTGGAGCTGATGGGTGTGCACACTAGGGGTGGTGTCAGGACTGTCCCTTTGTTTTTTCAGATCAACAGTGGAGTTTGTTCACTTTGTCGCCAAGGCCTGTGTTGTTAATGGAGCGGGAGGTTTGGGTTGGTAACTGGTGATTTGCTGAAGTATTTCCAGATGGAAGTAATCTGTCTTGTAATCTGTAATGCATTGTAATCTCAAGTTTCATGCAACCAATGGACAGTCACCAATGAAATCTGGTATAAGAACCAAAGAGGGCAGAGGATGTGGTTGCACTGATACATCGAACAAGGGTTGACAGACGTTACATTACCTGATAACAAATACTGGTAAATGTAGCAGTCAGTCAGTACAATGTATCTCAACACATTCTCCACACCGATTTCAAGTGGCTCTTTCTGAGCTTTAAATTAATCAGATTTCCCCTGTTCTGATGAAGAAAATGATAAAAATTTATAGAAGCAGATCCAGTGAGGAGTTGTACCTGGGATGTGACTTTTGCAGAATTTATCGACAATTTTCAGTATTTAGAAACCTGCTTTATTTGCAATATGTGAGTATTCATTGCTGCATACGTTTTATATTGTATTTTCAGCAAACTATATTACATGATATATGGTACATTTGTCACTTTTTATTCTTTAAAACATTTTAGCAAATTAATATAAAATAATTTAAATGTATGTAATTTTAGGGGGTGCCCTGCCATGGGTCGGCACCCCATCCTGGGGTATTCCCTGCCTTGTTCCCGTAGCCTCTAGAATAGGACACTGTGATCCTGAATAGAACAAGTGGGTAGAAAAAAATGGGTGGATAATTATTGTTTTATTTCAGTCAACTTGGCACAAGATGGTTTGGCTTTTTAATGGTGCAAGGTTACGGGGACTTGTTGGAGAATGAGAGTCTGCAATAGGGTAGCTAAAAGTTCTGCATGAATCTCTCCATAGCCTGAACATACCCCACTGGGTTTGTAAGGTGAGCAGTTCACACTCATAAACTCTGAAATATCACTGAGTTGAACCGTTTCCACACAACGCTGTGGGTCCAGATTCATCCACAGCCCTGTGAGAGACTGATCAATAACTGCAGGAAGCATCCAGTTGCAGTCATTACTGCCAAAAGTAGTGCGAGAAGGTATTGGACATAAGGAGGCCTTGGGTGTGACCCACTTTCTTTAGTGAGTAAATCACATTAGCATCAAAAATGTATCCTTTTCTTTATTATCTATCATTGAGTTTTGAGTGGAGATCTGAAAATATCCCATGTAAATTATAAAGACAATCTGACAGGCACTGAATACTTTTCCATGGTACTGTATGCTCATACAGTGCCTCTTCCAACATAGCTGTTCTAAAACGATCGAGAACTGTAAGTCCTTATTCTTAAACATATAAATGGAAAATTTACACATGCTGCTGTATTAAGCTAGTAAAATATAAGGTTTGTAAGATCTATACGGCTTAACAAAAATAGCTTTTTTTATGCGTCAGCTCCTCTGAGACGACTCCAGTTGCAGTGATAATGCAGTGTGGAAGGCAGGCCTGAGGAAAACACAGGAAGGGTAAATATTTAATAAACTTCATTACCTGGTGTCGTTATTGTTAAATGCCATTATTACAATGGAGGCTGCAGCAGTCTACGGCAGCATTGTCAGCTCACAGCTACAGCACTGCGTCTTCACTCAAGTCCCTGCTTCTCGCATCATCTGACCGTGGAAGCTAGCTGTATACAGTCACCTAGGGAACAGTTGACTTCACCACAAAGTGTAATCCCTGCAGTCAGTTTAATAAATGTTCCCAGACTGCTCTGCCATAGTCTAATGTATGTATTTTATATTTTTTATAACCTTCCTCAGTTAAGAATATAATAGGTACGGCAGTAGGAGAAAATAATAAAGTGCAAAATTCATGGCTTTTGACGTGCCAGCTGAAATTGTTAGAGAGAGCATTGATCGGGGTTTTCCCAAGAGCTTCGGAAACAAGAACGCTGGACACAGACCATGCTCGTGGCTTGCAGATGGCTTCGCCAGCGTATTTATCTCCCTGCTTTCCAAAGATGTCAAGGAGTGACATCAACTAGATGGAGGAGAAAGTATTTCCACACACTATTATACAGGCATCAGCACATGGGAAACAATACCTTCACACTGCTTTTGGTGGCAAAGTCGAGTATAAAAGCAAGGAGCAACTAATGGGAAAACTTTAACAATGAGCATGGAGACCAAACAAAGGAACAAACACATTCCTTTACGATTTTACAGGGCCAAACACATAAAGTTTCTATAATAATCATATATTAAATAATTCAATATCCATCGTCAAAATAATACGTCTCGAATTCAGAGGGGAAAATCTATCTATCTAATGGTCTGTCTGTCTGTCTGTCTTTCTACCTGCATATTATTTAAATGTAAGTAAACTGTTGTCATGAACTGACATTGAATTATGAAAAAGGGATAAACTGCATTATTTCACGTAATTACTTGACTCTGCATGTCCACAGGAAATACATGATTTTACCCTATTAGCAGCTTGGGGTATTTTATCAACCCAACACCAACCACCGGTCCATTCTGACTGCGCTTAAGCCGAAGAAAGAGGATTCACAGTTTAAACAAAGAAGGTGCTCTAAAGGTTTGTGGTTAAAGGCACCATGTGAGACAGCTAGGCATGATTGCTGTTTGACTTGCCATAATTCTGCGGTTGCTAATAATTAATCATCATGTCTTGTTTTCAGCTGACTGATAATGACTCTTACTTCTTAATAGACTCCTGAGATTCCTGAAGTCCATCCACTTAATCCATGGCAGGATTCACCTACTGTGACCCAGTCAAAGTAATTTATGACCCTTTACCCAAGAACCCCGCCCCCCCTTCACCCCATTTGCGCATGTATGACTTCACTTGAGTAACTTCATTCATTATTAAGACAAACATACCCAGTGACATTTGCCAAAAATGCTGTCATATTATACAGTAAGTGGACATGTTACTATTTCAAAAAGAGCCTGAATTAAAACCTTTATTACTAATCTTACCTAGCAGAACAGCCCTATGCCTCCAGGACACAGATAACGAAAATATACTGTGTAATTTCTGATAGTCATTTCAAATTGTATTCAGCTAGGCTTATTTAAAGTCTCAAACAGATGTGTTCATAGTTCAAAACAAGTTTTATAAATCAAAATCCCTACATACTACATCAGTATTATTAGATCATAAACCTAGAAATATAGTTGCAAAGAGCAGTGTCTTACACCCACACAGAGTACAATTGGCTTTTACACCTGAGGATATTTATACCCCATCTTGCTGTAATTTGTAATGTATTTATTGTACGATATAAAATATGCTGCACTACAGTAAGTAACTGTCATGCACTGGGACTCTGATTGATTGGTAAAACCTATTTTATTTACTTCCATAACTGGCAGGATGCAAAGAACACTGTGAAGCACACTGTCCCAGTGAAAGGATTTCTATCAGCCAGTTTGTGAGTCCACTGGACAGTGTTCCACGTGAAGGAGGTGACCGTTGGAGGTTGCAAGAGGACCAGGACGGGGGAAGGCTGAAATACAAAAACCTACAAAAATGTAACCTAATACAGAAAACTGAAAACAAGACCGAAAATGTCACCACTGCGCAGTGACTCCAGCTAGCAGAATCATGGAGCTATAAACAAAATACTAAGAAATGAAAACTGGAGGCCAGAGAAAAGACCCTGGCAAACAAAGCTGCAAACCTGAGATGGGGAATCCAGCTAACAGAAGATATGGAACTGGGGAGAAAATGCCAGGAAGTTAAAACTCTGCAATCCTGGAAAATGGACTCCAAACAGAACTGAACCAAGAGATCAGCCTTAATCTGAAAGCGCAATGAAACTAAGCTTTGAATAAAGCTACCTGCTCACTCTGAGGAGAACCTGGTCACCCTGCTCCTGGCTCAGTCCAACGTCACATGGAATAAATTTAATAATACACTCCATTAAAATAGTTTGGGTGCTAAAGTGAATTAAATTTCAATTCTACATGTAATCGGCTTTCAGGGTCTATAAAAGGTCCACATTATATTCCAGCACAGATGGATGAATTTCTGCTAAATGAAAATTTAGAATTCTTGCTTTTCTTAAGAGGATATGAAATTGTGATCCACTATCCAGAAAAGTAAGCTACCACAAAGGCAATAGACCTGGACAGAGAAAGCTGCCTGTCGATCAGAGTATAGCTGATGATTCTGTTTTGAATGAATATTGGGCAAACAAAGTTGTTTGTTGTTCTAGTTTTTTTAATGTTGAATATGATTTGAAATAGAGAGAGGATTGAAATGGAGCGTGGTAATGGGAATAATAAGGAAAAATGAACTCTGCCAGTTTTATTTTAGGTATAACAACCATCTCACAATTGATTCAAGAGACTTTTATGCAGTGGCACAGGACAGCTTGTTGTGTGTAAAGTGCACACAGTGAATGCATTTAATTTAGTTACTGTACACTTTTGAATATAGAATACACTTCATGACGCTCAGCAGTCCATAACAGACAGTGTTTGACAGCTTCCACCATAAGTTGCCTGTTGGATCTGTGAGTCAGCTGAGAATTTTTAGACTTAAAAAACCATTGAAGGTTAATTCACTTGGGAAAATATAAAGATTTTTAAAGAATATGATAATGAAAAGAGACTGGAACGACACAATGTCATTCGAAGGTTAAATTTTCCATGCTAATTCTGAACATCCACCCAAATGACGCTGTACTGTACGCTGTAAATGTGCTGGGCATGTTTTCTGATGTGAATTTGCTTTTATGTGTGACCTATACATGCAACATCATAAATATTGAGGAAAAGCAAAGGGATCTCTAATGGTAAAGTACCTTAAGGTTAGCTAAGTATGAAAGGCTGTTACCTGGACTGTACCTTCTCCTCCACAGCGGTTTTATTTTGGAACAGATATGTAGATGGAAACAAAAGCAAAAAAAAAACCACGACTGTTTTTTTTTTATCAGGGGACACGGATGTGTTTACTTCGGGGAGAGAGAGACGATATGCACTCATGTACACAAACACGTATGTGCATGAATAGTATCCCAGCATGAATAAAGTTTCTCTCAAAGCCTTTCAGGTTGGAGTGCTGGACCTTTTTTTGGGCTGAGGAGGAACGGTAATATAGTAAGAGCATTTACTGAGCTGGTGGGTCATAGCTGTGCGTTTGCATCATCGATGCAGTTCGCCTTATGTGACAAAACAAGTGCCAGAGCTGGGAGGAACAGGGAGACGTGGTCCAATACCCCAAGGCTTCTGCCAGTTTGGCAGGATTATTTTTAAAGGCACCCAAGCACAGCTGTGCAGCTGCTTAGACTGGCATACCATTGCTGCTTCCACGGAAGCCAAATATATTTGCACCAAATTTTTCCAGATTAACAATTTGCTCTGCTTTTTAAATGCTACCCACAATTGTTTAATCATTACCTCTCTTAGATTTTATACTACAGTCACGCCTACTGCTTATTGGGTTGGACAAACATTAATACACCTCTAAATCTGTCCCCTGTCTGTTTCTTTTCATGAGATTTCACTATATTTTCTATACAGTTTTAATACAGTTAATAACATGATCCACCATCCTCATAGAAGAGTTTATTTTTGGCACTTGCATCCATATTTCCTGGAGTTTGACAACTGTTGGGGTCACACATTGCAAACAGGTCTCAGCAGATGACCTGAATGAATGAAAATAACTCCTATATTGGACAGCAGCAACACAGGACTGTGTTGGCAGTAGGTGATCGTGGTGACAATGGTGGTATTTCAAACTACATGGAAGAAATGGTTGTTAAAATGCCTTCTGTATCAGTTAAAACACAGAGGAACCAGAATGACTGTCAATACAGTATTGGAAGTTGGAATCTTTGTTCTGGATGGCCCTCGTCATTGAGGAAGAGCTAGACATTCATTGGAGTACGGTTGGTGTTTATGACATTGCTGGATCCAAAATCATTAGAATCATTATTGGGAAAAGGAATTTATGAAGCATTAATCAAGAAAATCTAAAGGTGGTGAAGATAATGGAAATTAATCACTTATAAGTTGGCATCTTAGGCATTAGCAAGCTTAAATGGACTGGACTCCTGTATTTTCATTCAGGTGAAATGGACAATAAAGAAGAGATTGTGCAGCTTTCATAACCAAGAAGGACTATGGATAGACTGTAACTGGGTACAATGACATGAATGACCAATTGATATTAGTTCAGTTTCATTGACTCTCCTTGAATCGGACAATTATATAGGCTTATGGCCCAAAAACAGATGCAGACAAAGAAGAAATTGCAGATTTTTATGACCCAATTTTGTCTGAAATAGGTAGAACATGTAAATGAGAGACATTCCTGATGAATGAAGACTGGAAATAGGAAAGGAGAAGATAGAAAATACAACTGCCCAGCATTTTGGAAACTGAAGCCATGTGAGAAGGTGTTTCACCAGCTTCAGTAAATCCAGTGGCATCTTCACTGCTAATATATTCTTCAATCAACCAAAGCATCATCTTCCTCTCTCATATTCCTAGATAGAGTTATTAGAAATTAAGTATACCGCATTCTCTTTGACAAGTAATGAAAGAGCTCAGTTTGAGTAGAAGAGACATGGACTAGGGCAGATTGTGAAACAAATCATGAAATACTTTATATGCAAGCTTCATGTGAAGGTATTGGATGCAACAAGACCATCTGACTTCCAGTGAATAGAAAATATACTCATTACCTTCAAGAAAAAAACACTGGAAACCAATTTAAGATGCTGGATAGAGAACTAAACAAAATAGTCATCCAAGGTAGATCTGAAAAACATTGGTTAAAATCAAAGAGCTAAAGGAATCAAAGTGAAAGAAAGAAGACAGTAGAAAATGCAAAACAAAGAAAAAGGCTAAAATCATCCAGAAAGCTATCAGGAAAGCAAGTCAATGTTACAACAATATCTACAAATTCATTTGACGAAGGAAAAAACATGGGATTGCATTAAATATCTGTGGAAAAAAAGTCAGCATGCTGAAGGATGTATTATGGCAAATAATAACTAACTAAACAAAGATAAAGCAGAGCTGGAAAGAATACACAGAAACCACTATATTAAAGAGATCAACAATCAATACACATTCAGAGAGGTCAGATACATGGAGCTTTAAAATGTGATGAATGTGTCAAACTTTGGAATGTTCTGTGGGAAAAGGATGTACCAGAGCATCTTACGGTGCTTCTGAAGAATCACTGCTCTGGGCACGATGCAGCTGTCAGGGTGGAGTACCAGAAGCCGACTCCTTCCAGATATGTGGGAGAAACACTACTAACCTTCAACATTTTGCTGAAACCACACTTATGGTAAAAAATTAAGACAATAATAATGTAAAAGAGAGAGTTAAAAGATGGCACTATGGTATTTTAAAGAAAGCAACAGTCATGACCACAAGAAACATAGCAAGTTATGAGTATAATTAGTAAAAACATACACAGCTTTTGCTTTGTTGGAGCAAGCAATACTGGTGGCAGTGTGGCTCAGTGGGTCACTGAGCTGCTGAGTCCTCCAGGTGACATAGGTGGATGCCTAGGGCGGCATCTTCTGAGGGGGTGCAGACTCAGCAAAGCTCGTCCAATCCTTCCATGTGCCATGCCCTCTCGCTACCTCGTGTGGAATCCCCGTGTTACCAGATGTTTCTCGTTGTTGTTAATTAGTCTGATGTATTTAAGTCTGTGTTAGAGTATTTTTGCCCAGTTCTGTCATCGACGTCATATCGTGTTTGCCCGGAATTAAATCCTGTTTTCCTCTGTTCCCTAAGTCCTGCCTCTGCTTCCACAGTCCGTGCCTTCATGCAACCGTGACACGGTCAGCAGAGTGATTTCACCAGTGGCCCTGTGAACAAGAACCTTATCCCCGATTGATCAGCGGACTGACAGGCCCTGTTGCATGTTGCTCTTAAAAGTGTCTGTTAAACAAATAAAGTCTCATGAAAAGTGGAGAATGAACACTGGTGCTGGCAGAGACTTTTAAGAATACCATAGACCAAGGAAAACAGGACTATTGGTCAAATCAAGCCTACATTGGTCAAATCAAGCACAACTGCCCAGACTAAAGCTATTTTGGCAATTAAATGGAATAACCCAGTGCATTAAAGATATGTATAATGCTCAGAAAAGGTGAAGACAAAGCAGGAAGAATATGGCCAGCAAGTTGGATAGACTCAGTTATCAAGCATTCAACATTTCTGTTATAACAAGAAATGTATGCGTGAAATGCATTCTGCATTCATGGTATAAGCGCAAGTTTAAGTGCATGGTGATTTCTGGTTATGACAGCGCAAATGCAAATGTAAATAAAATAAGTCAAAATAAGTATGTATGAATTCGTGCTGTTACCACAAGAAATTGCAGCACATATCACACTATGATACATATTTGCAATAATAATAATAATCTTAACGGACAATATTCTTTTTGTCTAGTTGCCAGTGATGTTCAAGAACAGCTGCTGTTAATTTTTCAGCAAGGTACATTTTTAATTTTTTCCATAAGATTTGAAGTACCTTTCATACTCGATTTGACTGGAGGGGATGTCCCAGATCGGAGGCTGATTACTTCTCACTTCTGCTATGTTTTGATGGGTATGGAAAAGATGTTTATCACTTGAGTGGGCACCAAAATGCCAACCACACTTGTATAATGTTGGACAATGCAGATATATTGTAACGAAGTATGATTGCAAGAGCTCCAAAAAGTTTTGGTAGGAGTCTATATGAGATTTACAGCTCCTGAATTTTTCAATGTACACTGCACTCAACCCCCC
>JAODJW010000045.1:8836719-8850876 GCA_026777045.1 Hyperopisus bebe
CAGTCTTATTTTATAAAATTAAATGCCATAATTTCTTGGAAGGGACATTAAAAATTAAAAAAAATTTCAGGATATTAGTTTTGTGCCTTCTTAAGAAAAGACCAAAACACAAAACAAGCACAGAGGCAAAAGCCAAGAGAACACCTGACACAAGACGGGAAATGCAGACAGGCAAACCAGGAAGGGAGACACAGGGGGAACACCAAAGGAAGGGACAAAAGGACCGGGAGTGAATGGAGGAACCACAAGGGGACGAGGAGCTGAGACAGGAGGGACAGAGGGACGAGGAGCAAACATGGGAGGTTAGACAGGAAAGGCCAGGGGGGCAAAGGGGAGCCCGAGGGAGCCACAGAGGGCGACGGGCGGAAGCCAGAGGGGCCACAGGCGACTGAGAGGCCGAAGCCGAAGGGACCCCAGGTGACTGTGAGGCAGGAGCCGGAGGAGACCACGAAGGGACCGAGGAGGAAGCTGGAGAGAGCAACGGAGGGGGCAAGGAGGAAGACGTAGGGGGCACCAGCGGCGGCAAGGAGGGAGCAGAAGGGGACCATGGCGGAGGCAAGGAGGAAGGGGAAGCCGCAGCAGGCGACGGCACAGCCGCAGCAGGTGGAGGCGCCATTCACCGATGAGCCGTAGTGGAGGGATCCGCAGGTGAACAACGAGTCAGAGCGGGGGAACTCGCAGGCGGCCAACGGGACGTCGGAGGTGGGACCACAGGCGGCCGACGAGGTGATGGCAGGGGACCCACGGGCGACAGCTGAGCAGGAGCCCGGGGAACCACAGATGCCTCTAAATCGGCCATAGTATCTTACTTTTTTGTACATTCTCCAGGTGCTCGGGTGATGCCTCTAAAACGGCGATAGTATCTTACTGTGTGTACGTTCTCCGGGTGCTCGGGTGACGTCTCTAAATCACCCATGGTATGTCACTGTGTGCATTTGGAGCATGTTCCCTACAATATACTGCAGGTATAATACCAGTTCTTTTTAGCAAACACGTTTTGTATTGTGTCAAAACAACAAACAAACAAAAAACCAATTAAGGTCAGAGCAATAAATACAATGATACAACAGTAGGGTGAAATTATTGGTTGGATCACTGCCGCTCAGCAACTTAGCCAGGCAATTTCAAGACTGAAGTCACATGAGGCTCAGAAGTGCTAGTGTTCCTTAAAATAATTACACTCAGAACCACCTCTGAGATACATTTTAAAGATGCAATTGAAAAACCCTCATTCAGTTTTAATTTGATTTGTGTCGAAAGAGAATGAGAGACTGTTAATTACTTTTTTGAAAAGCTCTCATTTGATTTCTCCTGTCCAGTTCCCATTTCCTAAGTTTGTTGCCTTATCTCCTAAGGACAGATAGTGTGGTGTTACCCACAGAATAAAAAGAATATACAGCACCGACTCGACTTTCAACGCAAAATTAAAAGTGTGTATCTGCGGTACCAAGACGTGCTAACTGTAAGTTAGCCACAAGGAGCATGTGTTGCTGAAACGGCATTTGCTTCTTTCAATTTCTTAGCAGTAGTTTCCCAGTTTTACCTTCCTATCCACACAAAATGTTCTTAAATTGAGAAGAAAGTTCATGTTATTGTAATATATGTGTATATACGCACACATGCAGAAGAGAAGGAAAGAAGATACTCCATTCTGTATACTGTATTAGCTCTTTATTAAAGCAGCGGATGGTTACTGAGACTGTACCCAGCATTTGTGGAGGGTATCCTTGGTGTGAATATTCTTCAAACTTGTGAAATGAACAGTTCATCCTCTGCCGTTCCGTTTACAAGAGAAAAGAAAGTGTCGCTGATCAATTGGGAAACTTCACATTAAAGTCCTTCACTTACTTCTGATGTCTAGTACAGGTGGAAAAAATGCTGGAAACCCCTTCAAAGGTGTGATACTTCTGTCTATATGGATAATAGTGCAATGCATTACCCCTCTGTAAAAAAATATTTTATGATACCTTTTGTAACTTCACCATTGTTATTATTTTTATTATTGTTATTATCATTATTATTATTATTATTATTGTTATTAGAGCATCAAACTTTTGCTAATATATTAAGCAGCAGGCCGGTGCTATCCTGTCTGAAAGACTGACAAGCCCTGAGCCCGAAAGGCGCATCAGTCGTCTATGGCTGAACCCGCACACAGCAGAAGCAGCACTGTGTGCCATGTGGAGCTGGGCCTGTTCATATGCTGAACACTAAGCTGATTGTCACAATTTGTGAGGGACTCTGACATAATGTGATGCGTTATTTTCTTATACATAAGTTTCATTGCAGCAATGAAATGCTCACAAAAATAAGTGCTGAGCAATGAACCATCATAATATGAGATATTAAACTGGCTTTGCTGATAAACATATGGCAAATGTGTATCAAAATAATAACAATCATAAAGTGAAATGTGTGGGAGTATTAATCAAGGAGCGATTACCTTGATTACTCCATCCGGTATTTGTCCTCTGGTGTCTTTCTTCATTAATTCAGGAACAATGAACTTACACAACAACTGAATTTTATGAACAGTATTCCAGTAGCAAATCACATACATTATTAAGGACACTTAATTATTTGCATGCACTGTTGCAGGCTGTATGCCTTAATTTATATATCAACTCTTTATTTAAAAAAAGAAAGAGAGAGAAGCAAAATCATGTCCAGTTTACAAATGAAAAATATATTTTGTGTATAGTATGTACATCATGATTGCACAAACACCTACAGCATTGGGTCAGATGAGATCAGTAATGTCATTGGTTGAGTCGCAATGAAAGCTATGAGGCCTGACATAAGATACTCTCACATCATTTAATGAGATACAGCTGGTGCATCCACCTGCAGAGGAGCCTCTTAGCTGGACAGAAGTGTCCTCTCACTGGGTCTCTACCTGCTCCCACTGAAAGTTCTGTCCCGTCATTTGGTAAAACATCATATTATAGGGCTTGTAAAATTTGTGCAACCGTCGTATTACATCAGGGTCTATTTTGGGATGAGTCCTGCCCTTGGATTTACCCAGACACCTGGGGGTGCTGCTGTCTTCGGGCTTTTTCAGACACGGAAAACCCTTGGTTTTATTGAAGTAGAAGTGCTTATCTGTGACGATGCGTTTGAGCCCCAGGAAATCCTGAACTTTGGCCATCTCTCCCGCTGGGTCAACGATGAGCTGTTCACCGCTGACAAAGTGCATCTGTGAGAGTGGAAAGTACTGCAGCCAGCTCTCCAGGTGTAGGGCATAGATGCCTATCCGCAGGGCACTCCACGAGGCATCGATCAGCCCCAGGGTCCGGTTCTTAAATGCGAGAACCTCGAAGTTTGGGATCTCTGGCTTTTTGGATAGAGTCTGGGTGTAGTCCGAGATGGCCCTGGTCACTGGGTTGCGAACAACGATGATCAGCTTGATGTCTCTAGCCATGGCATGGATGCGCTTCGGAGCATTGTTGGTAACAAAATAGCTGGGCGTTTTCTCCATGGTGATCTGACCCTCCAGTGTGGAGGGCATCAGGTCCCTGGAAGAGACAGAGAGCAGCACACAACTGTAAGAACCACATGAATGCAGTCCTATAACTAGCATGAAAATGCATGCAATGCAAAAAGAGGATGACATGGAGATGGTTGCATATAACTCAATGAAAAGCATGTAACTGGTAGAGTAAACCATGGAACAAGAGATGGGAGATAAAAAGAGAGAACAACCAAAGGAGCAGTTTTCTTGTTGCTTAAGTTGAGTCCATTTTTTTTTAGATTCCAGAGGCAGTACTAGGGAATCTCAATAAAGATTTCACTGCATATAGTTATGGCTTCATTGCCTTTAAGGGAACATACGTGTGCTGCCGGTGCTATAAAATGCCTGCTGCACCATTGCTCTCAATATCAGAAACTCTCCCTTTTCCCTCCTTTGCTGAATGGGGCAGCTATCAAAAGGCATCAAGCGTTTCATTGTAAGATATCCTCTGACCATTTGCACTTGAAGAAACTATTCTGACCCTCACAAATTATCCGTGTTGGAAACAAGAAATAATTACTTTGACCATCAAACTGACTGTTGTCATCATTGAAGCAAACCAGTGACAGTATATTACACATATCTGCGTGAAGTGAAACCAACCTCCCCTAATTTTCTGTCAAATATATTACCAAACAAAAGCTATTACTCTGAGCTACTGGGTTTGGGTGGTATTAATTGTTTTGGCAGTACAGATTGCAGCTGATATTAATGTTATTTCTATTTTTGTTTTTTGTGTCAAACATGGAATTGATGTTGAGTAATATGCTATATCCCTTGCTTCTCAATTATCCCAGGATAAAAAAAAATCAATGAACAATGATGAATTGCTGCTGTCTACAAAGATTCCTCTTATTTGCTTAATTATTTCTTTCATTAAACTGACCACACAGCACACTGTCCTATAAGCTGCTGAAAAATTATTTATATATATATATATATATATTAGTTCAGCTGCAGATAAGAGCAGATCTTTCAATGGAAATTTTAAACAAGTGGGATCAGACCCTGAATCATTTCCTTGAAGACTTGTCACAAGGGATGAAACATGGCTTTACCAGCATGATCCTGAGGACGAAGCACAATCAAAAGAACAGCTACCAAGTGGTGGAAGTGGTTCAGTCAAAGCAAAAGACCGGTCAGGTACAAGGTCTTATTTAGTTTTTTGAGATGCTCAAGACATTTTGCTTGTTGAATTTCGGGAGGACCAAAGAGCTAAAACATCTGCTTATTATGAGACATTTTGAGAAAGTTAGCCAAAGCTTTAGCAGAAAGGAAAGCTTCACCAGAGACTCATTCTCCACCATAACAATGCAAGGGCAGTTTTGGGGGAGTTTCCATAGGAAATCATTAGGCATTCACCATACAGCCCTGACTTGGCTCCTGCTGACTTTTCTAATCTTAAAAAAATTTAAAGGGCACTCAGTTCTCTACAGTTGATAATATAAAAAGCCTACACTGGCATGGATAAAGTCCCCGCACTCAGTTCTTTAGGGATGGACTTAATGGCTGGTATCATCGCTTACAAATGTGTCTCGGCCTGAAGTGGAGCTTAAGTTGAAAAATGAAGTATATATCTTTCAGTGTTCTTTTTAAATGCTATTTATTCCATGATCTTTTTTGAAGCCCCCACATAGATAGATAGACACAGACAGACAGACTGACACAGACAATTAAAGTGTCTTTAATCTGCATTTATCACTCAGATTAAATGATTCACGTTGTTATTATACCTTCAAGGTCTTTAGGGGCGAGACGTTCAAAGGCAGTTTGTGACATAATATTCTGTTATACGTGAAGAATAGCAAGTCACACCAAGCACAGACTGTTTGACAATAAATCACCTTGCTACTGCATACATAACAGGTATTTTGGGGCTATTCATAAACTCTAAAATGTCTCCACTGTAGTGGAGAATTATACAATATAGATGGAGTCACTGAGTAATTCAATGTGGGCGCAGAAATAAATCCATGTGACACTACAGGTTTAGAAGGGCTTTAAATTAAATACACATTTTATCTTTCTAATCCATGGCTTATATTATATAGATTTTTCATTATTTGTTTATTGCATTAGTTTTTGCTTGTTGGCTAATGCTGTGGCTTCATGCCTTTTGGCTGGTTTCCTCAGCACCTAGTCCGACTGCTGCTTGTGCAGACGTTGCATGTTCTCCTGTGTTTACTTCTGATTCTGCATCTCCTCCTCTATCCGGAAGCATTGTGTGTTCCCTGGTTTCTGCCCTGTTCTTCTTGGGATAGACTCCAGGCCCTCTACAAGTACAGATACACTGGAATTCTTCTCCTCACCTCCCCCATCTTGTGCTCCATAGCATGGCGATCACAGCACAGGGTCAGCCAGTGGGCAGTGCCCCTGGTGCTGAGGGTTAAGGGCTTTGTGCTGTTCTGCCAAGGCTGGGGTTTGAATCGGTCACCTTCTGTTCACCGACACAGAGGCTTAGCTGGCTGAGCCATTCACTGCCTCTGGATGGCTAGAATGACTTTATTGTACTCTGTGAAACCTTGTTTTTATTTTCCATAATCGGAGAAATTTATTTTTGGCCTAGAATCAGATGTGTCAGCAAGCTTGACGTGATGCGAGTAGCCCTGTTGAGCTTGATCCCCTACAATCTGAAGGGAAACCTTCATTCTTATGTATCTTATGTGCCAAAATGCCATTCACTGTCTGTACATTCTGGGTCAAACGGCTGCTGAAATAATCCTAAATGATCAGTTGTTTAAATTGCCCCAGAACTGAGCTGTTTTAACGTCATGAATAAAGTTCAATCACAAGCCATCATGAAAAACGAAATCACAAGATCTTATTTTACTTATTATGTTATAAACCTACATGGAAAGGCGACGATGGCTAAATTGCCCATGACTTTAGAATGTACAAGGGATCTTTGCTTTATGACAAAGACCTCACTGATTCTTACAGATTCAATGTAACTCATTAGGAGTGTAAATAGGGAAAAAAGATAAATAGAAAAATAAGTTGGACAACAGTAATATATTTATCTTTGATTGAGGTCAACCTCATTTTTAGGTGTGAAAACCATTAGCCAGGAATCAAGCACTCTTCAAATGTCAGACAAAACAGGCTTCTGCTGTGTATTAACATTATGAGACTCCACTAACCTCTAAGCCATCTTCTGCAGGTGCTGAAGAACTTCCAAGATGTTGCTGAACAGATGTTAAAAATTAACATTAATTAGGTCCTGATGTATGTGTAGTGGGATAATGGACAATTCTTCAACCAAGAATTTCTCTAATTCTGTGAGGGATCAAGTAGGAAATCTGTTTTGCATGTTGTATTTCCATCAAGGTTCAGTGATGCTTCAAACTAGTGACTGGGAAGGTATTTAACTTGATCTTGGTGTTCATGAAAGCATTGTTGAGTTTGTTTATCGGGACATGTGGGGACATTTGCATCCTAGAATATGGGAACATCAATAGGGAACAGTGTTTACACATACTGTGGGGTGCAACTGATCCTCTAAAACGACCTCATGTTTCTTGAGTGTTAGAGCGGTCATCTGACCTAATGAATCCCAGGAGACAGCTATCCATACCAACAGATAGTCGTGGGCTAAAAGCATCCTGTGGCTTCATCCAAATGTAAACCTCTCAGAATCACACATCACTATCTCCTTTGCACAGGGGTCCAGGTTTGTACACCATACAGTACAACAGGTCAGGCACCTTTGCATTAGCTCAACAGGCGGTTTCTCTGCGGTAGAACCTCCCTGAACAGCCGCTCTCCAAAGCTCACAATGTACAGGATTTTCTGAGGATGCTGAAGCTCTGCCTTTTTCTGAGGTGCTGCTTCAAAGCTATGCTCATTTTTCGAGGCCGAGCTTTGCTGAGCTTCAGCTTGTGTCTGCTGGTCCTCTTCCCTGATGCAGGTCAGCAAAAGGCGACCTCTGCAAAGCTTCCCCTTGATTTTGTACTTTTTGTGACTGATGCACCAGTTACATTGTTTAGAAAACAAATGCATAATAATGTATTTTATGGAATTCCTCAGTCCTAATATTTTAATCTTAATTGGCTTCCAATTGTAACCCATCTGTTGTTTTTCTGAATATGAAAAATCCATGTGATAGTTTATACAATTATTTTAAAAGAGAAGCACATTTAAAACCAATAATAAAACAGAAATCAAGATTTTCACTAGCCTAGATATAAAGCCATCCATCAATCCATCTTCCACACCACCATTACCGTACAAGATCACAGTGACTAGAATGGATATCATTTTAAAATGCCGAATAATGAAAAGTCCACATTGATCCTGTTATTAAACTATAGATATGGTCTTTGTATTTAAAGAGCTTTTAAAGAGACAGCTATCTGCTTCTTTCATCATGTAAGACATGAAAAAAATGAAACTGCAATTGTATTAATTATCTCACTGTTTTTCAGTCCAAATGTTATATAAGTGAAAGATCCACAAATTGTTATCCAAGAGCCTGTCACTAAAAAGCCAGACCCCTTTATATATCTCCTCCTTCTCCAGAGATGGTGGCACCCCTGCTCCAAGCTGGCTGCATTGCCTGTGCAATTAATTAACTGAAAGCTGGGAATGCTGCCCGAGGAAAAGCCCAAACAGCTTTAAAATGAAGGCACTCTATGAATATTGATAATACAGAGTCTGACCCTTAAAACATAAATAATCATTTTAAACACACTAAAAGATATACTGATTGTAACATTTAGTGAGTTGTTTGATCGAAGCCAGAAGTTTTATCAACTCTGGATCTAAATATCTGGATCTACATATCTTGACAAAGAGCAGATCAGTAGTCAAACTCCTAATTAAATTTAATAGATTTTATTTTGTGCAGAATTCCTCATATTATCAACTGCAATACTGACAAACCAGAATTTTGTTATGGAAAATGTAGTAAACATTACAAAGCATCATCATATATATCAGATTATTATATCTACATATCCTTAATTGGTTTAGTTGATTTTCTTCCAATGGTTACATTTACAAGAAAAATGGATGGTTCATTACAAAACAAATCAATCTTTAAAACTGACTGCTATCTGTATTCAGGATATCATGTATTCTCTGCAGTGGTTCCAGTAAGAAGTTCTAACAGTTTGGCCCTAAGTTGTATTGCTGTATAGCAAGTTGGCACTGTGGATGCATGAATTTAATCTAAAGGTGATAAATAATTTAAATTAATAAAAGCCTGCTGCTCAAAATCAAGCCACAATTGTTGCACAAAAGTGTGTGCATCAATATCCTATTTTTGGGGAGATGACAGCTGGCTGTGAGTATCCAAATGGAGGGATTCAGCATTCTGTCTGGAGTCTCATCAGATTCTGTCACTCAGGATGGTGACAAGCACTGAACCCATTTGACCCCAAGTACTGAAGCCACGTGACCCCATGCAGACCCTTGGCAGTTTGTCTACTGTACTTACCTCCCGATGCAGATTTTTCATCAAAGGCCATGAGTGATTATCACATGCAGCCATGATGAATAATGGAAGATAAACCAAATGAATGTGGAACTTACTATTGTAACAAAATGCTGCAGTTGTGCTAAGTTGTCCCTTAATGCTATCAAAAGTACAAAAATTGTAGGCTGCCACAGAATTATTTAAAATAATCTTCATGTCTTTCAAGGTTTGTTAGCTTAGCCTTCAAAACCTAAACTTGCCCAAGCATTTGCATTAACCCACTAATATACCCATGTGTTTGACCCAACCACTAGCATATTACATTTAGTTAATCAATACCACATCAAGTTATTAAGCCAATTAAGGTAATTAAGTGAGCTGGTGGTGACATTTAAAAAACACGTGGAATTGCAAGGGTGGCCCTGAGGAGAGATTTGGGAACCAAAGCAGTGTTCTTCTAGCAAATACACACACGCTACCCAGATACACTCATGATCCTACATCCCATCTCACCTCCTTCGATCAGCAAACCGACGCTGCTTGGCGCTCCCTCCACCGTGTGAGAAGACTCACTCCAGAAGGTTCTCCTGTGTGGTTCCCTGGTGGTGGAACCACATCCAGTTATCTGACTCCCTCTCTACTTCATGAGATGTATTGGACACTCATGTACTTCTAGACTAAAAACTATTAGTTGGGGTATACAGTGATATTTTATGATTGGTTTGCTTATTATATTTAAGTTAGCAATAGAGCACAATTTGCACTTTAGGAAATACTAATGTTTTTTTTTTTTTTCTAAAGTTGCTACGTAATAAAACAAAGAAGCAGACTTTTGGAAATCAGGTTGACCGTGGATTTTTTACTGTAGTGCAGAGTCCTGCATCGGGTCGGGTACCCGCAGATAGCTGCTGAAACAGGTGGATTTTAACGTTCTGGAATTTTACGGGCGGGTGATTCATTATTTCTCTCCAAGTCGGAACTCTGATGAAAACATCATGAAACGTCACGAAAAACGTCACTTCCCATCAGAAACACGCCTCTTTTATGACGTTGATGTCGGACAAGATTTTGTTGTCCAAGTTGCCCCTGTGATGTAATTTCAACATGGGGGCTTACACACTCAACAGTAATTCTATTTTATAAATCTTTAAAAATGTTTATTTTGTTAAATATATTAATAGTTATAAATGTAACTGCACGTGTTCGATTTAGAGAATACCATATCATGACCGTAAACAGTATCCTATCATGCAATATCAGATTTTTACCAGACTTGTTAGTGTCTTTGGTTTGTTTATAGTTTGTTTGTCTCTCGGAAAAAATAATCTCACTCCAAATCTGCTAAAATATAAAGCAACAACACACAGCAGCATGTTCATGGAGGCAGCCATGTACCTAGATGTGGTAGCTCGAACGGGAGAAATTTCCGAGTTCTGAGAGAAAAACGAACGCACCATTAGACAACCACCTCAACAAACATTCACATACACGTCTGAATCCTTGCTGAAGCGTGTCGTCGTGTTCTCTCTATCACACTCATCAAAGTATGGATAGCTTAGATCTATCTGATTTGATTTGTGTTAAACAGACTTTTTCCTTTCAATTCAAAAGGCCTAGCGCTTATTACGTTGAGAGGTGCATAGAAAAAATAGTGTGTAATTTATCACGGGTACGGGCGGGTAATGGGCGGAATGTTAACGGGCCCGGGCGGGTACGGATTTAACTTTGAAATAATCATGGGTGCACGGGGGGGTGTGGTGCTGTACTGTATGGGTGCGGGCGGGTGTGAGTCTCCAAAAGTGGACCCATGCAGGACTCTGGTCCACAGTCAGTTTTGGTGTGTACCGCTAAGAATGATGTTAGTGCAGTGGTACAGTCCTTGTTGTTTAATATATGGAATGCTTATTAACATGGAATCAGTAATATTAAAATCACACCATCACCATAGATGGTGAAGCTCAAAAAATCATGTGTTTAAAGTATTATAGATGCACCTGTTCTGAGGGTGAGGAAGCCATTGCATAATGAGTAGCATGAAGTGAATCTTATTGGGCAAAATGTATGATTACCACCAATGATACAAGCTAATGAGAGGCCCTTGGCTCTTTCCTCTAACTGGCCTTGCAAGATCTTTCCCATGATTCATGGTTGAGAAAGAGTTAAAGGAAGAAAACATCAGATTTCATACCAGTTGAACACAGTATTTTAAAACGCAATTCTAAAGGTTCCAGAGAAGCAGGGGTATCATTCCAGGACACAGCCTGGTGGAGATGTCACAGATGAGAGGGAAAAGAGTGAAGTGGCCAGATCTTACAGAGCAAAGCTTTTGGACTGAGTTGTAGGGGGTGATTAGGAATTGTAGATAATCTGGGCACGGTGCCCCTGGCTGTGTTACAAGGGCATCATTAAGAAGTGAAAACAGCTAATGCAACTATCAGTCCCATGCGTATCCTGGAAGGTCTGCCAAAGAAATTCTTTTCTTCTAAGAAAACTGTATTCTGTTTCATGAGTGTGTCACTCCAACCAACACTCTAGAAAAACGTTAGATGGAAGCAAGGATAGACCATGCCACATTTTTTTCCGATGCCAATACCGACAGAAGGGTGATAGATACACATACACTTTATGTATTATTTATATTTTTAAACTAGTAAATACCGATGAAAAAATATATGCCAAAAAAACTTAGACTACTAGAAACATGCAACGTATTGTTCCACCTTGTTTTTACATCATGATTTAAGAGTTTTTGAGGCATTTACCAGTTTAATTTGAATATCTTCCAAGCAAGGATATACAAGTCTCCCACTGGACACAGCGTCACTTCATTGCGATAGCAGCCCCCTCGTGTATCACAAGCTGCAGCGAGTGCGCAAAACAGCCCAAGCGACTCCCAAATCATCCATTGCTTTTTTACCACATTACTCGCACAATTGGGTGTGCTTTGTTTAGTGGAATTTCCCATTGAATGCTACTCCCACCTCTCAAAGATTGTTTTTACACAGACTGCAAATCCTTGCTACTGGTTGCCATTAAAAGCGTAAAATACTTCCAGATCTGACGTTCTTACACTCCCCCTACTGCGAAGGGTATGCGCATGATGCCACAGTAGGCGGAAGTCACTGCGCTCACACCCACTGAGTAGCAAAAAAACTGAGTGGCAGTGTGGTAAATGGGAAAGAGCTGAAGGGCTGTCATGTGATTGTACAAATAGATTTAACACAAAACAGGAGCTATATTTAAGAGACTGACAAAAGCTAAATAAACACGTATCGGTCATGGATCAGTCACTTATGACCGATACACAATCCGTTAAATAGGTCTGTATCGGCGTGGATACCGATCTGAATATCGAATCGGTGCATGTCTAGATGAAAGCCAGGGCATAACGGTTATCACAGGAGTCAGGATATAAGGATTATTATAGAGATAAGGATTAAAGATAAAGAGATTTATTGTGTTTGAATTAAGATTCAAGTGGTAAATGTGTTCAAACTATTTTTTGTATAAATGCAAGTCCATTAAATGGGTCAGATGAATTATTTTTGGGAAATAAAAGCCTGATATTTACTTAATACATCGTAGAACATTTGATATCGTGTCCCTGTAATCAAAATGATTATATTCTGTTATATTAGTATAATGACACTATCATTGCACTGTTTTCCTGACTTTTCACTGTTATACCTCCCCACAGTTCCAGAGTCCAAACTCCTATTCACCCCCATTCCGCTTTGGGACCGTTCCTAATGGAAGTACGGAGCGGAATATCCGGAAGAACTACCCAGATATGCATCAATACATGGTAAAATATCACCAGACTGGCGTACAAGATGCACTGGTCAGCCTTAAAACTGGGTGAGTCTTATTTGTAGATGGTAGAGAATTTTTCCTTGTTCATTGTACCATGAGAAACGCCATGTCTAACTAGGCTAGTGAATAATACAGACAGGTTTATTTAAGCACAGTAGGCTATCCACCATAGAGAATATACATTCTGACAAAGTTCTGCAGTTAATAGAAAAATAAATAAATCTTGTTTGCCGATATAAAACCTCCTGATATACTTGGTGACGGCTTCAGTACTCTTGATGTTTTACAGCAGGACACACTTAATAAATTCAAGGAAGTGTGATGACTGTATTTATTTCAAGTGCCAGTTCTTGGCCACATTAGAAAACCCAATTTGTCATTGATGTCACCGTGATTTGGAGAGCTCACTGTGCCCACATTGGGTTCTTAGTTGAGACAAACGCGATAGTATGAGGACAAATGTGGCTACATTTCTGTTGAACAATCCCCCTGTGCAGTATCCTAGCCTGTTCTGTCAATAATATCAGCTCCTCTCATTACAGCAGATGCAGCCGGTGTGTTTCATATAGCCCAGTCTCAGAGAGGTCAAATGCCCAGTATTATACTCTCAAACAGACCCTTACTTTAGACAGTGACTCATAATAAAAGACAATAACTGTCACAGAGTTTAAGAACTACAGCCTGTGATTCTGTGAACTTCCTGTGAATGGTCTCATTAATGAATCACCCTACTCACACTTCAGATAATGGTGCAACCACCGTTAAATATTTTGAGCTTCAGCTAATAAAAAAATACACAGATTTACAATAACGTCTGAATCTGTAATCCTGTATTTGTGCTTATCGCAAAGCAATCACGTTTTTACTGTATCTATCACTATGGTCTGGCAGGAAACTGGATGCTTTCATATATGATGCTGCTGTGCTGAACTACATGGCTGGTCGAGATGAGGGGTGCAAGCTTGTGACCATCGGAAGTGGTTATATCTTCGCCACCACAGGCTACGGGATTGCCCTACAGAAGGGCTCGTACTGGAAGCGGCAGGTCGACCTGGCAATCCTGGGCATCATCGGAGATGGTAAGAAAGCCCAATGTGGCATTCTTAGTTATCGTTAGGAAGAGGAGTGCATGAGGCAGAAAAAAGCGCACTACAGAACCACCCACATGACTCATGGGTGTTTAGCTTAGAGGAAAGAAGGAATCCGCATCATTTTAAGCTTCACTTTTGAAGTCAGAGGGAAAAAAAAGATGTAAACATGTGGTATAAATATGTGATTTGGTATTCTGTCTTAAACCCAGATTTGCAACCAAGCTTTAAAACACTGTTTTAGTAAACAAAATCTATCCATTGGTTTATTGCACATTTTACATGTTTTGTTATACGTATTGTCGATTTATTGGTTTGATAACAGAAAT
>JAODJW010000045.1:8850976-8866963 GCA_026777045.1 Hyperopisus bebe
TATGAATATGCTAAAATATCTTATAAAGCTTTTAATGTGGTTTGACTAGTTCGTGTTTCTTGTTTGTTTGTCTCTCGAAAAAATAATCTCACTCCGAATCTGCTAAAATATAAAGCAACAACACACAGCAGCGTGTTCATAGAGGCAGCCATGTTTGTTCCTAAACGTGGTAGCTGGAACAGGAGATTGATGTCACCCAACTCGGAATTTCCGAGAGAAAAATTAACGCACCATTAGATAACCGCCTCGACAAACATTCACATACACGTTTGAATCCTTGCTGAAGCGTGTCGTTGTGTTCTTTCTTTCACGCTCGTCACAGTATGGATAGCTTCGATCTATCGGATTTGATTTTGTGTTAAACAGACTTTTTCGTTTCTATTCAAAAGGCCTAGCGCTTGTCACATTGAGAGGTGCATAGAAAAAATAATTGTGTGTAATTTATCACAGGTACGGGCGGGTAACAGGCGAAATGTTAACGGGCCCAGCCGGGTGCGGATTTAACTTTGAAATAATCACGGGTGCATAGGCGGGTGTGGTGCTGTACTTTGCGGGTGCGGGTCTCCAAAAGTGGACCCGTGCAGGACTCTGCTGTAGTGGTATAGCTTTTGTTTGAACCACATGACCATTGTATTTTCCTATTCTTAGCGTACTGACACAATGCCAACACAACATTAAATGCAGGCAGTTTGCCATGTCAAATGAGATGTACTGTATTGATGCAAATATCTCATTTAATGCTTATTGGTTGGACTAGTATCGGTATCAGCAGATACTCAAAATTTCAATATCTAGATCTGCCATTTTTATTGAAAAAGTAACAGGAAACACGATCTAAACATCTGCAATCGGCATATGATTCAAATTAGTATGGGCAGATTGTCTGTTGACACAGGTTTATGGACCTCTTCTGACTGCCTGTTTCACATCAATTTATGCTTATGACAATCCCCAAATTCCCAAACATGAATATATTTCACTTTAAGCTTTAATAGAAGTTTTGAAGACCTTTCCCTATATCAACTTTATTTAACCACTTATATGAGCACTTGAAGTGAAGACTGTCAAATTTATATGAGCAAAATTGTTCTGTCTATTAACTGCGTAGCGTAAAACACAGTGTAACAAGCCCTGGAACACATGCCTCTAGTGAACACAGATGCAAGCAAGAGACTTAGTATTCCCTGGACTGATCTACACACACACCTTTAAAATTGGTGGCTGAATGCTCAGTCTCCTAACTCTGGCTAGAAGACATCCAAACCCATTGTAGGGCACATCCACACAGACACACATCTATGGGCAATTTGGTAATTTGGTCCCTCCCCTTGCTTAGCCTTATTATGTTTTTGGGCTGGGGGGCGCAGAGGAAACCCCATGACGACACGTGGAGAATATATAAATGCCGCACACATGTAACCGAGGCAGATACTCGAACCCAGGTCCCAGAGGTGTGAGGCAACATCACTGTGCCACCCACACATTTATAGAATGTCGGCCAAATTGAGATCGTGGCCCGTATTTTGAGGATCTAGAGAGCACAATCTGAAGCTCATGGCACAGGTTCTTTCAGGATATGGCCAATCCTTTCTTGCGTGTAACGGCAGGAAAATAGTTGCAGCGGCAGGTGCATGACCCCAAGGGGTTACACTTAGTAATTAGTTTCATAATAGTCACAGGTGTGTTTGGGGCATAACAAGCTTCTCTTTCTCTCTCTCTTTCTTTCTGTCTTTCTTTCTCTCTTTCTTTCTTTTTCTCACCTACCCCTTCTTGCTCTCCATAACACACAGACACACTTCAGCCACGTATCAGAAGCCCCACCTTGTTTTACACTTACTGTATGCTGCACAACAACTTCATGCTCACGGTTCCCATGACGATTGGTGGCCATGCAGCGGGGGGTTGTGATGGGAATGACTTTTAAGATTTGGGATACATAGTCGGGAATTTAATTTAGTAGAAAATAACTACAATTAAACACAAATAAGCCACTTTTTTATACTTTTATTTGCTGTTTTCAAGACTGGATAAACTGGAGGTGATAAAATGCTGTGGTCACTGAACTGATCAAGACAAGATTTCTATTGATTGTTTTCAAGGGTCTGAGCTTTTAAACTGGACCATGTTTTGGCATGTGGTGCAAGTTTGGGTGTTTTAAGCACTTTATTTTGAGAAAGACCAATTGTTTTTGCCTTTTTCAAATATGGGGTGCAGGATACAGTAATTATCTTTCACTTTGTAATCTCTTTATTTTTAATGTTTTTCCTGTTTGTGTTCTGTTATGCATAGCTATGTGTGTAGCGAGCAGTGTATGTGTGCTCTGCATTCACCTCTGTAGGCACGTGTTACTGTCTTGATAATGTGCCCTTTAAATAACAGTGAAAAAACTGCACCATTGACTTTATACCAGGATTTTGTCAATCACACAACTGCTTTCCGCTGCCTCAAAATAGCAATACACCAACAATTCATCTGACTCCACGTCATCACCTGTGCAATAATACATGTGATCACCTCCCCGTCAACCAGGGGTCATCACCATGGGGACAGACTGCACAATGATAAACGTGATCAAACCCGTCCCCCCCACCCTGTGGTCATCACCATAGTGCCAGACTGTGCAGTGATACACGAGATCAAGCCCCGAGCCCCCCCAACCAGGGTTCATCACCATGGGGAATCCTGACCGGCATTTTAATTCTCCTCAATCAAAACACTTTGTCATGGAGACATTTGTTAAAAAAAATTTTTTCAATTGTTCTTTGTGACTTTTATATAATGAAATGTGTGAAATAAATTCCTTTTTTGGCAGATACCAGAAACTTTTGTCCATTTTTTTTTGAGGCAGATAATACTTAATAGAGTTAAATAAATAAATCTCTGGGTCATATACAGATCAGTCCTTGTGGAAGAAGCTGTTGCAGTGTAATAAAAGCTCACAACAGATGCTGAAGTGGCACCCTAGTGGTGAGGTAAGAAATTACAAGAGGAGGACTTCATATTTGCCCATTACACTCAGATTTATCAGTACTTATATTAATCCTTTGATCCCTTTGATATCCCTCCCCTTGCTTCGTTTTTCTATTCAATGTCTGAGCTTTCTCCATTTAGGAACCCATTCATCTGCAAAGCCCCTATATGTAGCAGCCAGCAAGTCATGCAAAAAGAAGCTGGGACCAGTAAATGCCTGACAGGAAATAGTTAAGCTTTAACACACTTTTCAATCAACACACCGCAATGCAGGTGTAGCTCGATAGTCTCACGTGAGTTTGACTGTCAAAACGCTACAATCTGTAAAGGACAGTTGAGACATGGGGATAGAGGCATGACAGACACACACATTCAGATTTCTGTCTTTGTAAACCATCTATCTATAACATCTGGCCGTGGCAAATGGGCAGCTAAGAAGCACGTAATCATGTACAGAAGGCATAAGCTGGTCCATTAAAAGCTAAGCTGTGATAGCTAAGAAATCTATGTAAATCCACACATGGGAGAGCTCATCTAGAGGGATGCAAAAATACATTTAGGAAGTGAGTCTTTGTTTTGTTTAATTTTTATATATATATATGTCAGCTGTTTGAAGACTGATATTCTAATACAGAGTTTATATAACATCTTTATACAGTGTACATTCTGTTTGGTTATATCATGTGGCATTTCAGATGATACAACATAATTCTGTTTTACATGTGATTTGTACAGCCTGCTAGCTAACATCAGCATTTAGATGCGT
Source organism: Hyperopisus bebe (assembly GCA_026777045.1). Lineage (NCBI taxonomy): Eukaryota > Metazoa > Chordata > Actinopteri > Osteoglossiformes > Mormyridae > Hyperopisus > Hyperopisus bebe. The sequence continues at coordinate 8,854,713 of JAODJW010000045.1, forward strand.
GTTTGTACGGAACTGAAGTAAACAACATATTGATAACTGGAAGTATTTAGGCCATGGTCTCTCTCTCACCACTAAACTGGAGGCATCCTATACAGTTACAAAAGTATTTGCTTTGTAGTGGAAAGTTTTCTGGAGGAGAGGGGAGCCAGTCAGTTGCTTTCCAATGAGATTCATTAAGAGACTCAGATGACATTAAGGCAGAATTCCCGGAACTTAAGCTGGGAACATGCACCTCTCACGGTGCTTATTCACAGCTATGTTTCTATCAGAACAAGGTGCATCTATTAACGTTTCTTGTAATCAAAAGACCAAGAAAAAAATACACCTTACATGCTTCTAGGGCTGAATTGGATTCCTGTCCCTTGACCATTAAAAGCAATAAAAGGTTAAGACAGGTCAGGCCAGCAATGCCACGCTATTCTGCACCAGTGTCTCCTTCTGTTAGCATGTTACCATGAGAGAAATTCCGCAAAACCCCTGTACTGTTAAACACAGTTTGAGTCCTGCAAGTTGTATTTTGTTACATACTAAACACCGAATAAAGATACAAATCAGATAAAGCTTTCGGGACGGGAAAGGCCCAGAAGAGTACCAGTTCTGTCAAAATAACAAACTCCAAAAAAAAAATTATGGATTCCATCTTGGGCTAAACTGTATCTCCCTCCAGTAGATGCCCTACTTGAAGCTGGACAGAGTTTGCTGAATACTAACACCGTTTCATTAATTTTTTTTTGTCTCTCCCTTTCTATTTTCATTTATATTTGTTGATCTTTTGGATCGAGGCACTTGATGTGGCAGGTCCAATTTCACTCGACTGGAGAATGTGACCCGCAAGTCTGTTATGACTGAAGAAATATCACACACTACTCCATATTCTGCACTCAGAGGCCCATCGAGCAGCCCTGGAACTCAATATACTCTGCTGTCAACCCTTGGCCACAGTCACACAGGGTGCTGCGTCGACTTAACGCAATCGCTCCACATTTTCCACAGCTGCTGGACGCATCAGCAGGGAACAAGCTGCGCACATGCCGGCCATTTCATCGATCAGAGTGTTGCTTTAAGGGAGAGAGCGCTTCAAGCATAAATGCATGCAAGGTGATGCATTTCAGATCCACTGTGCAGATTAAATCATAAATCCTTAAAGCCAAATGGGACGCTTTAGGAGAAATGTGTCAAGCACAGCAGACAAAATAGACATGAGAAATACAATCCGCGTAGGGTCAGAATCCATTCCCTATGAGCCACTATAATTCCACAGACAATATTTTCCCCTTACTGATGCCCAAGCTGAATAAGGTGCCTTTGTGTACCATAAAGGTTCACTGAGGAACTTTAGCTACACAGATGGATCTCATTCACTGTGATGAAAAATGGCTGTGAATCAGAGGTTAACTCAATGATGAAGGAGAGAGAGTAGTTTTTTAGTCTCAGATGAAATGACCTATTTAACGCCACATTTCACAATGTTTGGGCATGTAAAAATAGCTACTGAAGAAAAATTTGGTCTGGATCTGCTCTGATTTATGATCAGCTGACTCACACGTCCAGAACTGTATCCCTGAACCGCCTATTTACATTTAACTGAAATGAAGCACCTGTCAGCGGAGACAGAAAGCCAAATGAAAGCAAGACCTGGCAGCATGCAATCTGGCTTTTCAGGCCCGATCCACAGCAGGTTCTCTCCGTGAACATGTCCTTACATGGCCCATGCAATTTCACTGGCTTGTAGTTCAGAGGGATGCAGAACAAACAGCCATTAAAATCCAGTGGGTGTAGAGGAACTCAATGGAAGTCAAAGTTCTGATCCATGATCCTACGTACATGACAGCGATCTAGAGTCACAAGCCATCTCCTGACCATAAATGATGTGCATCTTCAGCCACGGACGGATAATCCGTCGTTTAGCTCTGTGATGCACATCCAAACCTTGAAAAGTCTTAATTCAGACTAGCGACGGGAAAAATCACGTTCTTAAGCAGTATTGCCGTTATCACCTCCTCCGTGTCAACAGATTATGTACAGCTTGGTAGCTTAGAGGCCTAGCAGGTAGCATTGTAGCCTCACTCTTCAAGGGTTGGGGTTACATGCACTCTTACATCTGTTTGAGCCTCTGGGTTTCTGGTAAAGTGCCCTTCAGTGTGTGAGCTAGTGTCTGCATTAAACGTCTGCATTAAGCGTCTGCATTAAGCGTCTGCATTAAGCATCTGCGATGGGCTCCCCTGCCTCAACAGTTTGCTGAAGATGAATGAATATATAAACACAAACTCAGGAGAGCTGCCCAGACATCTATGACCACAACTCGCAGATGTAATGTCTTGTCCAGGAAAACATTATTTAATGCTGATGCAAGCTAATTCTGTCACAAAAAGACAGTATGAGTCTCTGTGTGAAACAAGACCAAACAGTGAGAGTGAGGCTCTGATGACTTTGTTCTATGACACAATAAAGTGTCAGACCTACAGTATGTGACTGAGCAACTGCTCTTAGCTAAAATCACGTTTGTCCCTCGAATTTCTCCTTCTTCTCTGGCATCGGCCTTTTTTCATGGACAGACTCTGCTTGGCAGTTTGCTGCACCTGTCTTGCTTATTCTTTCTACATCCTTTGTATTCACTGTATATTCTTTGCTCATCACATCAAATAGGAAAAAAAAATCAAAAAAAGTGTTACCTGTTCTATGGCCTACCCTTCACCATCATCAGGGGCACAGAGAGGGACAGGGGTCAAGGAACCAAAGCCCAATTGGGCAATATCAGCATCAACACAAAACACAATGCACTAATCAGCATCCAGTGCAATCTGTTCTGCTATTCTAACAACTATAAATATCCTTGAAAATGTTGACTTGCACTAAAGTATTGATTTTTTTCCCCACTATTTATTACTAATTAGAGTTTTAGAAGTCACTTTCTTCTAATTACACTGAGCTAACTTTGAAATAACCTTGAGCTATACAATTTTTTCCCCTTTAATCTTGGTGCAGCCGCCAGACAGATCTGCGCTCTCCAAGGTCTCCACTGAGTAGCTGGCATACAGCGTGCAGTAGACCTCTCACTGCATTCTCTGCCAAGGGATTACATGGCAATTACATGGCATTTCTGGAGATCTATTACTGAAATGTAGGAAACTGTGGGAATATCCTCCGTTTCCATAATCGTTCTTTTATGCATAACGGCGTATGCGGCACTTAATTTGATTACAAGGTTATAATAAGCCAGACAATTCAGCATCTACTTTAAGCTCTAGACCAGGAATGTGATACGTTCAGTAAAACCAGAAAATGTAGTAATATATTTGCGCATCTGAAAGATACATGAATCTAACACATAAACCTATTTTAATGAGTCGATACTTAGTGTAGTTATTATAATGTAAACTAATCTCAAACTGTGATCCCTTAATGGAAATATTGCAGTGCAGTTTAACCTTTGTTTTACTGTCTATTATCCTCATGCTCTGTACTATTGAATGTGTGTGTCAGAGCACAGCATCAGTCAGTGTCCAGCTCCCCTGGAGAATTTGGCCTTTAGGGCCTAACGTTCACCCATCCACAGGATTTGAACCTGCAGCTTTTAGGCCCCGAGTCCAAACCCACAGAGCCTTTCACATGCCCCATTCCCGTTATTAAGCTGATCCTAAAACACCGACCTGTAGACCAGCAGTAATTTATTCAGTGAAAGCACAAGTTTGGAGCATAAGCATATCTGCATCTGGAGCGTAAGCATGTCTGCATAACTCCTTCTACCACACTGAAACAGTGGATTTATGGCTAATCAGAAACACATGATTGCGGCAGTGCAGCATTTACTGGCTTATCTTAGCAAGGGCTTGGGGGTAATTTGAACTTGCTCAAACTGATTTGTTCTACCTCAACCACCTAATTTTCAACATTCTGTGTATACAGCATATATTCAGTTAAGACAAGACATATAGGGCACATATTTTATGTTACACACACAGATTGAACAGGAACTAGCATTCACCACCCACAAATAGATGGCTTTAATAAAACTGAGGCCAATGATTTATAAATCTATAAATTTGAAAGATTGCAGGTCTGAAGGCCACAGGGCATTGTGGACCTTATTAAGCTTGACTGGGAGGAGTCTTTAAACCCTTCTAAGAATGAAGTACAATACTACTGAGAAGATCTTATTGCTAACCTTGTGCTATGTACAAAGAGGGGGGCACTATCTGGGCTTCCTCTAGGGTAGGAGACACTATCAAAGTCAGATAGAGCATAATAGCTCCCTGTTTGTGACCCAAGCTCTAAAACATATGCTGTATTTCAGAGGGTTTTTCAGTACCATGCTCACATTTTGGGGTGATGCTATTTCGAACTGAGAACACCCTCCCCCAAACTTTTAGCCTCAGAGAAAAAGTACAGCCTCATAAAAATGTTGTTCGTATCCATCAAATGGGCAACTTTCACCCTCTGGGATTGTGTTTCACCCTCTGGGATGTGCTTCACCCTCTGGGATTGTGCTTCACTCTCTGGGATGTGCTTCACTCTCTGGGATGTGCTTCACCCTCTGGGATTGTGCTTCACCCTCTGGGATGTGGCTTCATTCTCTGGGATGTGCTTCACCCTCTGGGATGGTGCTTCACCCTCTGGGATGTGCTTCATTCTCTGGGATGGTGCTTCACCCTCTGGGATGTGCTTCACCCTCTGGGATGTGTTTCATTCTCTGGGATGTGCTTCACCCTCTGGGATGTGCTTCACCCACAGATCAAACCCCCAGCAGTTCCACTGGATAAAACACACCAAAGCCTTGATACAGAAATTCGCGACTAATGTAAACTAAATCAGAATGCAAAACAAGTTCTGAGATACATAGAGTTTGTGGAAGTGCTAACTCACAACGGCAACATACATTGAAAATATACATAATATTAATCCTTTCATTTTTATAAAATGTGTTCTTCAATATGTATTACTATTATTTTTTGGCTCATCTTTTGCTTGAGGTGTCTTGAATGGTATGGTGGAGCATTCAACATGCATAAAACTGGACTTCTGTATAAGCTGGTAGAACAGATCACTTCCTTTAGCTGAGAACTGCTTGCACTTATCTTTGGCTCCATAGACCTGCCAGTGTCCTCTCAGTGATGGGCCTGTTTGGCTCCTGCCCCTTCAGAAGATGGGAGCAAAGTGGTGGATGGTTCTGACCACAGTGCGTGTCTGGCATTTGAGGACTAATGGGGCAATCAGCCTGGTGACTGGCTTTCTTGGGATGGAGAGACATAACCAAGCTGGTCTGTGTTTAGAAACATGTACTGTACATAATGGCCTGTTCCAATCCAAGCTTTATAACCTGGATTACTTATCACTGTGGTATTTTGGTTTGTATGCTCCTAGGTTCTACCGCACTCCATCTCTCTCACCCTGAAAAGGAATAATGTGTCCATGAAACCTGTTTCTCACTTGGCGAATGCCCTGTGTCACATGATACGACGGGAGAGACTATGCCTATGTCATTAGCATATACAGTGACAGGAGTGCAAAATGCATGCATTCTGTTGCCGAATCCGCTGAGAGAACCAAATATACATTACGTTTATTTTGGTAGTTATAATCAGTCTCATTGCCACCTCTTCTTGGTATCAATAATACCAAGTAATACTCAGACCAAGCTGAATGAGCAGGCAGAGGCCAAGCTGCAGTCTGCCTCTAATTGGATGGGTGGAAGTCCATATTATTTTTCGCTTAACAACAATGTACAGAAGAGCTGCTGTTCCCCATTGCCATAATGACTCGCACACACAGATACACTCAATCAGTCAATTAACCCAGGTCGACCTCTGCTGTCGCTTTCAAGTCACTCTGTGATTTTGAAATTAATGCACCATTAAAAATGAAAAATGCTGGAGACTGAAAGGCAGATACATATTAAGCAATAAAGGCAAACCATTTTAGTCACAATAAACATTTTTGCTGCATAGAGGAATGTATCATGGACTAAAAGTTATTGTCTATAATGTACAGGTATGCAGCCATGACTGAAGGTTAAATGTTCGATGTTTGTAATGATACAGTATGTGCTGCCTTTCTGCTTGTATATCGAATTCTGTATACCTGGTTAGTAGAAATTTTGCAGTGATTAAATTTAACTTTTAATCTAGATGATCCCCTGACTGTAACCATGATGCAATTTGCATGATAATGTTTGTGTTGCCCTTTGCCATGGCTGAGGTAATTGCTTCAGGACGACAAATTGGTGAATCAGCAATTCAAAATATCCTCCTTGTGTCAATTAACTGAGGCTCTGAAGAAGTGCTCCAGCCACATTTTACAAACACAGCAGGGAATGTTGACATAGGTTTCAGGAACTATACAACAGTGAATTGATTTAGGATTTACGGAGCTTCTCCATTTTAATTGCTTGTGATGATGTGGGTTTTGTCCACTAACAATCTCTTCTCGTTTGGCAAGTTTCATTTGCATTCAATTATTCTGGAATCTTGACACCATGCTATGGGATTTTCCTCCACGTGCTGATTTCTAAACAGATGCCATTTCTAAGGGAAGACTATATTGGAAAAGAAAAAGGCTGAATTTAGATATGAGCGCAGGCAAGAACCTGCAGGAAATAAATAAATAAAGGGAAAGATGAGCCCATTCAACATTTTCCACCCCCTGAGTATCAGGAAGTGGAACACAGCATGCGTCAGCGTTATGATGTGACACATTAGCTCTGTGTAGGTACCTTTGTGCATTTCCATGCCTGGCGACGAAGTGTGGACTCCCCCTCGGCCTGAACTTACCGGTAAATTCCGACAAGCCTGGCTCCTTTCCTCCTGATTTCTGAGCTGCCTTTACATTTTCTTTCTGCTTGCAAGTCCCCTCATCCCCAACCTGACTCTTCCAGAACTGGCTAGACCCTAAGGTTCCTGGTCTAGTGTATCATTAGACCCAAAAGTTCCTGGTCTAGTGTATCATTAGACCCAAAGGTTCCTGGTCTAGTGTATCATTAGACCCAAAGGTTCCTGGTCTAGTGTATCATTATGTAATGTGTACTTATTGTCTTCATGTGTTTCTCACATTTCTTGAACTGGGTCTGAGGCATTAATGGCATTATGCTTTTTCTTGATAAATGTATTGTTATAATTAGGTAATCCCATAATAACGGTGAAGTGTTTCCATTTATGACCCATACACCATGTTATTTACTTGTGATTGAATAGGACTGTTAGGATTTTGTTGATATATGCACAGGCTACAGTCCTTCAGAGGGCTGCTTGACATTTCTCCCAGCTTCCCGCCGCTCCTGGTGCACTGGTGCACACTTCACACATAGTATCACGGCCCACTATTCACAATGAGAGGGACACTCAGCCAGCCCCAGGGAAGCGCCGCTGTCCTGGCCAGGGAGGGTGCGGCCTGATGGCTGCTTGGATTGCAGAACTATAAGTCATGCTAGCTATAGTGTGTCATTATAAGTGGATACGAGGAGCACGGATAAATAAAAGCATGTCTCATTGGTCATTAGTAACATAAGACCCCAGAGGTCGATTCCACGTGCATTATGATATGTACTCTTATCCTAGATGCTGCCGCAGGATGGCAATTCAGATGTAATAAGTCAACCTTTTAATAACGAGCTTCCTCGAATTATAATGCCATAAAGCTGCTTTATTAAGCCACAATTTACAATAGGACCCTGAAGCCCCTGCGACTGCTCTGCAGACCCCGCGGCCCCCAGCCGTAAAATATGAGCTCGCATGCAGCATTATGACTTTTCTTTCTTGGGAAATGAAGAGTTTATAGACATTTTCCCCTTGGGATTGGAGTGAATATCTCAGTAGGAGTGTTTTGGAGAGGCCTCTGCCGCGATGTTTCCAGTGCCACTGCACGGCCCCCTTTCTCTGCAGCTGCACTCTGCCGTCCGACGGCTGCCGACCGGCCAGCGGGAGCTCGCCAACAATCCCGTCTCACTCCGCCTCTAGCTGCGATGCACCCGGCGCTCTTTGACAATGGCATTGTCGCCAAGGCACCTCCTGGCTCCGCAGTGCCATGATTTACATGTTGTGTTGTGCTTATTGTTCAGCGTTCGACTGGCCAGATGAAGTGAGATAGGAATCAGTTCTCCCACAGACACTGGAGTCTGGAAACGGATACACTGGAGAAGAAATTCTGCCAGGTGGTCAAGATAAAACGTTAATAATGTCTGAAGCAGACTGGCTGACGAATAAACAGGGTGTCATTTCTAAACCTCATTGTAACAGTGGGAAACGCTGTTGTGTCACACTGGCAGGACTGGAGGTCTGCATCCTTCTCCTGCTGTGCATGTGTGCAGTGTTTGCATATCCAGCGACATGCAGTCAGTTTAATTATTGTCTCTAAATTGCTGTTCGTATGTGTTCATGAGTGTCCTGCCTTGGACTGACATCCCACCCAGTGTGTCCCTGCTCCGTGCCCTTGGCTTCCTGGGATCGACTCCAAGCCCCCATGATCCTGTACTGGGGAGTCAGATGGGAAATCGGTGACTAGAAAGAAAGAGATCTGACCTTACGTGACATTCCTAAAGCTGCAGGTTGTGTAAGATTAGTTTACATTTATTTAAAGTACTGTGAAAAAACACTGAAAGCTGGTGGTTATAACAGACAAAAACAGTCAGAGTGTTAAAGGGCAACAAAGTAAAAAAATATAAAATGTGTGATTGTTAATCAGCAGGGTTAATATTTATTAATGCGGTGAGAACATTTAAAAAAAAAAACAAAGAATGTCCTCCAGCTTTGTGATTATGCAACAGTACACAAGTCTGCCGGAACATCATAGCACTGTACAGTGAGACTGTTCACTTAGATGTCAGTGGCAGCTAACTCTGCATAGCAGAAAGCCAGCCCTAACTAAGCCCGTGTAAACAGGAATGCTTCTGCTAAATTAGTGTTTTGAAGTAATTAGGAAGGTATATTTCTAGAAAGGTTGTCTTTAATTACATGATCTGAAGTAACATGTAGCCCCATTAGTGCAGTGAGAATGAAGGACATATTAAATATTAAGCTACAAACAGCAGCTGTGTATCAAAACATGGCATATTCATGAATGGAAATGCATATCAAAACTGAAATAACACTTTAGCAAAAAGCTGAATTCTCAACTTGGTGATAAATGATCTTCCTCTCCATGGTGTCCCCCGTCTGTTGCCCTGAGCATCCTGGCATAGGTCCCAGACCCCCCCCCACCCCACCCCCGTGACCCTGTACTGCACAAGTGCTAATACTAGTAATTATGAAAGATGGATGGTTTTCCAAGAAAAGTGGATAGAAAGGATGGATTAAGTCATGAATGAAAAATATTATCATTGAATTGTTTAGTAGATATGTAGGTCCAAATGTTAATGTAGATTATAGCTCTAGGTGACAGCATGCTAACTGTGAGGGATTCAATAAACTAATGCCTTGTCCACACGTACACGGGTATTTTTTAAAACGGTGTTTTTCCTCCTCCGTTTAAAAAAAAATCCCCGTCCACACGAACATTGTCTTCTAAAATACTTCCGTCCACATGAAACCGCTAAAATGTGCTGTCAAAAGCATGCCAAACCAACAGGCGGCATTATAACTCTAACCGTACTGCCATGTTAGCCAATCAGAAGCCTAATTGCCAGTCCTGTTAAGTTGAAAACCATGGCGCACATTCCGATGCCTGTGTTGATCAATATAATGCGAGAGTGACTCAATATTTATCTGTACACATGTAAGAAGTCCTGTCAGCAAGGTTGGCACCAGCACTATTTCGGCTGAGTCCGCCATTGCTCAAACTCGCCTAATGTATACAGCAAACAGCGCATGCTCTGACGTTAAACAAAGTGGACAACGGCACACAATCTGACGTTTTGAGCCAAAAACTCTGTTTTCCCTGTCTACATGTGATGCTGAAGATGGAGTTTCTTACAATCTTCACCCTGGATGGAGTTTTGCAAAAGCTCCGTTTTCAGTGACCTAAGACGCCGTTTACATGTGGACAAAAGCCCAAGACGTATAGAAAAAGGTGCGTTTTAAAAAACCTGCCCGTGTACGTGTGGACAAGGCATCAGACCACCCAACAGTTAGAGAATCTCCTTCTGAATACAGTATATCATTTAAGTACAGTATATCATTACAAACCAAGTACTGGATAATTCCATCCTGATGGATTCTCCTTGGCCTGTTCTGATAGTCCTTATTAATATCTGAAGGAGTATAGTATATTCTAAACTTTATATTTATGTAATATTCTCACACCCAGAAATCTTCTATAATTTTAATTACACTAATCGAAGTCAACCAGGAACCAGAAGGAACAATAGCATCTCGCTTCCCAGTCAAGTGTGAAAAGCATAGGAGCGGGACATGGGAGGTGTTACTGCTCACCTCTTGTTACTAACGTAGTGATGACATCCCTAGTTTGACAGTAGTGTCCCACAGTAGTGATTCACGCCGTTGTACGTGTACCCACAATCGCCCAGACGGCAGAAATGCTGCCGACGCATCATTCGGGCCAATTATTCACAGGAGCTAAGTTGGGGAGTACTGACCTGGGATTATCAGCCGAGCTCAGCTAACCGCAGTGGAAGTCAGTGAGATGGTCATAAAGATGGTAACCTCATTCTCTGACTAGCATTGCTGGGACAGACAAGGTAAAAACAGGAGAGGAAGAAAAACTCCTGCTGTTATTTGGCACACATATGCTCACATCTCTCTGAGAAACCTACTTTAAGACTAGCAAGTCTGGTCAAAGTTGTCTGTGGTCAAAAGCTGTGGCATAACATATGAAGTTACTCTCAGTCAGAGACCGCTTCTGACGCCGGAGGAGAGGACAAAACAATTAGAATCCTTTCGATAAACACACAGAGGTAGTAAACAGTAGCAGGCACCTTCCCACATTTCTTCAGTCTCTGAGTTTATCATCCGTTTAGGACAATTCACATCAGAGGCTCACAATTAACAGACTCATTAATTACCCCAAACAATGTGCTTGCTTCTCGTTTGTATGTGCAGCACATGCTTGTTTGAACAAAGGAGGGAGAAGACAGGGCAGGTTTCACCATGCAATGGGTCTATTCGAGCAAGGACCACAGGGGCCGTGATCTGCATGCCTTCATTTATGTGGGTACTGATCCTGCCCGGTCAACAAACTGCCTTGACTGAAGCCATTTAACTCTCTTTTGGAGCTCTAAATGGTGCAATGACAGGTGGAAACTTTCTGGAGTCGACCATCCAGGAACGTACAGTAGTTCAACAGCCCTACACCAGATTATCTGAAACCCTCAGGTCAATAATGATAAGGAAAAAAAAGGGGGCCACTTTTTGTATGTTTGTGCCCCCTGTCTGACATGGTGTTAAAAAAGAATGTTAAAAAGCAATGACATACTGAAGGACAGTGGAGTCCACACAGGAGAGGCGGGAAGATAATCAGGTGCATTTGAAATCATGTCGACTCATGGTGAAAGTAGGGCTAGGCTGTCAATTTTTAAGCCACGATAATATGCATTTATACAGTAGGAGCAGAAGTGTGAATACCCAGGTATTATATTTAGTTGTGAATGGTATGATTGAATTCAGGTATTAAAATAGTGCTGAATTTGGTAGGTAAGATGTAAGACCACCCTGTGCAAAATTGAAAGCTATTGATTAAGTCATGATTGCTTTGTAAACCCATTAATCTTGCTGTGTGTTTTATCCGCTAACCACTGGTCCGAAAAGCCTACGTACAGGGAGATCGTTTCCTTTCATTTCATCATGCGAATTAGCTCAATTTCAGTCTGAAATTGCATATTTCATCAAGATGACAGAGTGTGGGCAACATCCGTATAATGATGAGTTTTAGTGACTTGTTTCTCTGGGAAAGTCAATGCATATTTAGTCATGGGAGCTGGTTGTGTATGTGGGATTGGGGATGGATAATTTCACATTCAACTTGTGTTTATGTTCTACAAACATTTTATTTGTTTGTGTTTTGTTGCATTCTACAGCTAATAATGTTACTGTTGTGAGTGCTGCCTGTAACATTATTGTAGTATAGTTGCTGTTGTTATTAATACAAGTTAGCATGTATTTCCATTTTTTCTGATATATTTGGGGAGGGTGGATAGACTGCAGTGGATAGCACTATGGCTGCTCACCTCCAGGCTTATGGCATTGATTAGGCGCCCTGTCCCATGTGTGCCCTGTCCCGTGTGCGCCCTGTCCCGTGTGCGCTCTGTCCCGTGTGTGCTCTGTCCCATGTGCGCCCTGTCCCGTGTGCGCCCTGTCCCGTGTGCGCCC
>JAODJW010000045.1:8882786-8898079 GCA_026777045.1 Hyperopisus bebe
GATGGATGAATCTGTTCATATATGAATGAAAAATAAATGATCACACTAAAAAACTGGCAAACATGGTACATGATAGATAGATAGATAGATAGATAGATAGATAGATAGATAGATAGATAGATAGATGGATGGATGATTTATCTGTGATCATCCTGCAATCCTGCTACCCCCATGGTTTTCAAAGAGCAGTTGTTGTGTTAGGGAGAATGTGCCTTTAAATCCTCTTCAAACTGATGCACGACAAATGGATTTTGCTTGTAATTTCAAAAGAAGAGAACTGGGACTCCAGAGTAAACAGCGATGCATTCTGCACAAACAAGTGAAAGCTGGGCTTTAGGTATGTCTCAAAGCAGCTCCACCTCTCCTCCCGGAACCCATCATGCCCCACAGTCTAGGCTGAGGCTTCGCTCCCCATCTGGCCTGGCTTATTTGATCTCCCGCAACCTGCCACTTTCGGCCTGACTTGGCTCGTCCCGATGGCAGCTAGGAGTGCTGTAATCAAGTCACCGAACTGAAGGCATTGCTCAGAAGAGCTGGAAAGCTTAACTAAAGTTTACATCCAGTAGGGGGTGACTGCTGTTCTACCCCTCAAAGTGGAGTATGGTAACCTACTGTTCACAGGGTGACCGGATATTCCATGTCAGGGGGGATACTATGAGCTAGGACAGGGTTTGTAAACTACCATTTCATTTACAAGGACCTGGATTTCACTTAAGCACTGAGTTCTGTGTGGTGATTGGTCAGTATCTTCTATCTCCTCTATGTCACTAATGTTAAAGTGCAACAGCTGGATGAGTCTTTCAATCAAGGAAACAAACCAGTTAGAGAACAAGAATAACTGAATTATTTAGCAAAGCACAGGAGCTTTTCAATTTTAAAGTAACCGGTAAAGCCTGAAGTAGTGCAAAGTGTCCCTCCCAGACCTGGATTGTCTGGTCACCCTACAATGTTTGTTCATTCATTCATTCATTCATTCACTCAGCCATTCGTTTTATGTTGCGTTTTATGAATTGGTGGGATCATCTGCTATGCAAATATATTGTGTAAAATTTTTCTATGATATCTTGCATGGTTTCTTGCTCAAAATATGTGTCATAAGTTGGAGAGCATGGAGCACGGAAGCAGGAGAGAGGATCAGGGAATAAGGGTTTTAATAGGCACACGGAGAGGCATACGAGGGAGGACCGTTACAACAATACAATGACAGGACTAGGGAAACATACTGTGACGTGGACTTAAATATACCAAACGAATGAAAACAACTTGAAACAGCTGGTAAACACAAGAAATCCACACGGGGCTCTCCCCGGCCTCCCATGATGCACCAGTACATTGCCGGTTAGCATGCTGACTGGCCTTATTGTCAACATGGTGACCATGGTGACAAGGACAGCAGGACATCATCTTCTCCTTGAAAATCACTCACTGCACCATCCCCTTGATTCTTAAGTGCTCCATCTAGTCAAAAAAACTACCAAAAAATACAGTGCTCCATCTTTGAATATTTGCTTTGCTGCACAAAACCCTCTTATTTGCTGGCAATACATTAAATGATGGTGGTGATGGTAATGATGATGATAGTGATGATTTAGATGGTGATGATGATGCTGATGGCGGTGATGCTGGTGATAATGGTGATGATGATAGTGATGATGCTGGTGGTGATGATGATGATGATAATGATGGTGGTGATGTGGTTGGTGATGATGATGGTGGTGAAGATGCTGGTTGTGATGATGAAAGGGATCCTGCAGGCTTGAAAGATTTATGTCGGTTGAAGTGGTTAGTAGCATCTTCACTGCCCCTCAAACAATCAGGAGAACATCATAGGAAAAGGACAATTAACAAACCTACATCATCTACGTGAAGAGCGCCCTTTGCTTTATGGTGATTACCCTTTACCCATTTGGTAATAGCACCTTTATAAACTACCTTTATTTGGTGACTGTACAACATGAGTGGCAACTGTTGCATCACCCCATCATATACAGTAATCAACACACCTGTCAGCAGATATAATGAGATGCTTTGGATAAACGGACTGGCAAAAGGAAATCTTACCAGATGCAATAGCCATTTAGGTTTTTCTTTTCTTCTGCCGACTGTTAAAGCTAGTCTTTCCGTCTCATTAAGGGTGCTTCTTAAGCTGTGCACCAAGTATAGTGTCCGTATCATGTTATAAATAAAATGCTGGGAATGTATGCTATCAGGACATTCCCTCGTAACATCTATATCAAAGACCTGAAGGGTGTCGGCCACTGATCTCTCAGACAGGAAATAATAATGTGCAATTCATTAGACAGGAAAACCATGCCGTGTCTCACTCTGGCTGATGTCAGATCCATTCCACTCTAACTGTGGATTTCTCAACATGTGTAATGCAGTGCCTTTCCCGATCCATTCCTGTCACTTTATGACTGAGTTCTACTCTTAGACATGTGTTCCGAATCTGAGGACTTCCTTCTTTAGGTTCCCCCAGTCCAAATGCCGCATGTTTCTATACACACCACGACCAGGCAGCAAGCGTGTCGTGCCCTTTCCAGCCTGTCATGCACATGCGCAGCTTGCTTTTGTTTGATTTATTTTATTTTATTCCAGCAAAGTTGGGAGGATGAATCAGTGAATACTGACAAGGGATTCACTCTTATTGGCTGCGCTCTGGATGGCCCCAGGACACTGTTGAATATTTCAAGTGTCTCGACTGCGGTGAAGTAAATACAAAGCCCCCTGGTCGTCTCTGCTCTCGCTGGAGCACCTTTAATCCGTGTAAAAATCCGGGCTTGTTTACGTTGCCTCTGTGCAAACTTTGAACGAGAGACTGAACCTCTACCTGAAGCAGGAGAGACAACAGAAAGCAGGGTCGCCTCTGGTCTCTCTTACTCTTTATATGCTGCTACTGAAGATGTATTCAGCTTTCTTCTTAGGATTAGTTGCAGGTGCAAAGAGTAATTTATCTGGACAGGTTGGCAGGTCAGGAAGAGAGAGTGGAAATGAAGCTGGAGGAAAGAGGATCATTTTCAGAATTGAATTAAAAGTATAACAGGATTAGCTTTTAATTTCTCGTCTGAGAAGAGGTTGTGGGTTAAATAAGTCTTCTTGTGATTCCTTTCAGATGTAAGGAGTGATGGTTAGAAATCCAGCCATCTATCAATGCAATTAATTGGTGTCTATCTCTTAAATAATCATCTTTCATTTAGAATAAAATAAAATTTAAAAAGTTCACCGTTATAACTAAACAATGTACTGAATGAAGTTTGGAAGACTTTCAGAGAATTGCCTCACAACCCCAGAGTCTGGCACCAACTCACCTTCTCTGACTGTCCAGAATTCCAAGGCAATTTGGGCAATGCTGACAAGCAAAGCGTTAAGTTTCTCCTTTTCTTTCCTTTGGTGTTGGAAACTAAAAAAACAAAATCAGCATTTTAAAGTTTTCTGTTTGAATCCAGATGGCATCTCTTATGTTTTGATCCACATGGTATCTCTTATAATCCCCAATTGATTTTTAGGGAAAAAATAGGGGCATTACTGTCTTCTGCAAATACCAGACACAAATTACCCCTGTACTAAGCCAATTATTCAATGCAATTTGAAATTTAATAATATAAGGCAGAGCTTGATCTTGGACAAACACGGTGCTTTTCAAACATACTCTGGTACAAAACACCATGCAAATGGAAAGAGGTTCCTCTGTAAGCAAAAGACTTAAAATGTGGTGTAAGCAATTGGCAAGGCTGAGAATGTTATAAATTTCTTCAAAAACTCTCTGTAGAGGAGTGGGGAAGACAGGATCAGTGCCTCCCTGCCAGGAGATATATTCAAAGACGGAGAATTACAATGGAAAACAACACATTGGGACGCAATGGCTACTAATCTTTGTAAAATAATGCAGAGCATATATGAGATTACCTATCGCTGAGACTTAATTAATTGCCTCAGACCTCTAACTTTATCAGCTGTCCACAGGCCAAAAATGAAAGATAAAGGGACAAGGAGGTTGGATGTCTCCAATATTGAATATTACAAAATACGCTTCAGGAATCTGCAATGAACTTGATCCAATTTCATTTTAATGGCCACTGGGTGATTTCATTCTCCCCCCTTGCATTGTGTGTAATTATCGATTGTTCTAAGGATGGCATGGGACACAAAGCAGGAGGAATAGCGTGTAATTAGTATTGGAAAAGTTGCAGGATTATACAGGATCTCCTTTATTGGATGACTTTAATATGAATGAATGGGAAGAAGAGAGATAAAGACAGGAGTGTGACCTGGATCAGGCTTCAGCGTTGTCTTCGGAAGACTGCTGACACGTTTCATACATTCATAAAATTCTGGAAAGAGGGCGCTGAATGTCAAATGCAGAGCCAGAGAGAATATGGCCTACAAGAGTGCGAAGTTGACGGTGCTCCAGTTTTTAATGCTAACATGAAAGGAGAAAACCGAGTCGTCTGGGTACATTTAAATTTCCATATTCTCAAAAAGCAATCTCACATACACAGTGTAAGATCAAACTGTCACGGTGAAGTTATTCTCACTATAATCTAAACTAAGGATAGCTGTAACCATATATGCCCTGCCCTGTTATCAAAGCCAGCAAAGATGCAAAGACACTTTGATTTTGCACAATATTGCCCCTAATATCAACTCTGATTTATGTCGATACAGATGGTAGGACTGGCGTGAGTATCCAGTACTTTAGACCCAGATTTAAATACGATATAAAAATCGCTCACATCCTGATGTTTTTAGAAAGGTTGCTGCCTTTAGGTCCAGAAACGGCAATGTCCCAATTTATCCAATAATCAAGAATATTTTGCTTCACTTTTTAATTGTTACTTTATTGTTATTATTTCTTTAAATCAAATATTCAAGTGTGCCCTAAATGTTCAATGCACTCCAATAAGAATTTTGGCTGATTTTATATCAGTCACCCCAAACAGTCACTGCTGCCAAAAAAGACATATTGATCCTTTGGCACTTATCAGGAATGGTAACCCACTGGGCCATATCTCACAGAACCCAAGGAACAGGCACTTCTGGTAAAAGTTTCACTCACTCTGGGTTTGCCATTTGCCAGGTCCCGTTCGTCTTGTCATGTCTGCTTGCCTAAAATACTGAGGGAGCTGGTTCATTGATGGTCAACATGGACTGATCACAATCAGTAAAAATAGACTTTTTGAACATGAATATTTTGTAATGCCTTTATAATGAATTCGTAGTACATTCAGTGCACCTTCATAATGCATTTATAACACATTTATAACACATTTATGGAACACCCATAAGTAGCAAGTATACCTTATCATCCTAACATAACAATTTTAATATACATTAATAACAAACATTGTATGATTATGATATTGATTGATGTACATGTATTACAGCTGTCATATTTTATTCATTGAAATTGTTATCAATGCAATGCTTTAAGACGTCTTAAGGTATACTTACATGCTGCTGATGAATGTTCTATCAATGCATTATAAATGCATTTATGGAGGTGCACGGAATGTACAATAAATGCATTATGATGATGCAGTTAATGTGAAGCATTGCCATATATTTATTAGATTGCATGGATTGTGATCTTACATCGCAGTCTTACATCGCAGCTGTCTAAGGAAAATAACGTATGGTCACTTTTCGACGATTGTGACTCTTTAACTATAGCTGTAATACCCCCATTCTCATCTGTCTACTGATATCATTTTACATCTAGTTGGCCAATGAAAAGATGTTTAATGAAGTCATCTATGTTATTTAACTACTATTTATGTTTCAACTAGTTAATTTGTGTTCATGATGGTGTTTGTATGGATAGCTTTATATCGCTATTTTTAACTTAATGTTGATAGGTAGCTAACTAGCTTCATTTTTAATTGTGAATATAAAGGGACATTAGTTTGTATCTTGGATATTTTCTAACACATTTGCCTTGCTGACAACAATACACACAAGTCCCTTAAACATTAAACCGTAAACTGACAGCTGTACTGTATAAAGACGGCTTTCTAGCTGTGGTGCTAAGGGTGTCTCATTATGTCATTTTAGGTTTATTTTGTGAAGCTAAAAAATTCTCAGAAAATGCATTTTTTTCAAGCTCCTGAAATAATGGACTTTCTGAGATATGTGTTTGTCACTGGACAGCGATAAAATTTAATTTGAGAATTTTGTTTACTGGTCTTATCATACTTACTGTTTTGAGATTCAGTCAAGATATTTGAAAGAAAAAAAAGGATAGTGACCTTGCACAAATATTTATCTTTCTCAGTTCTCAGTAATATCTTGGGGAAAAAAAACTTTCACTTTTTTGAATTGAGGAAAAAACATATATAAAATATATGTGTGTGTGTGTATGTATATATATATATATATATATGTATATGTATGTGTGTATGTGGGGGTATATATATATAATATACATGTGTGTGTATAATTCGCTAAGAAAAACAAACTGTCGGATGGTTGATTCTGACCTCCGACCTCTGACTCCCGCTGCCGCTCGCTCAGGCACCCAGTGACACGCACCGTCCCCCGGCATCTCTGTTAGCACTGTTTACACACACTAATAACAGGCTCCTTAATATCCCCCGACGCTAATTGCTGCACCTGTTCTTCGCATCGCGGCTCGCGGCAGCGGGTGGCCACGTTAAGAATTTTTACCCCGTACGCTGTCTGCGTTTTACGCCCTTTCTCACATTCCCCATCAGCGCAGAAAATATCTCGGCCGTGGGATGCTTTTTGATCAGCTTGCCCATTGCAGAGTGCGGCTGCTTTTCCTAACAGTTATCATTATCTGGAGACAGAAACCAGATCATTTAACATGAGTATAAGCTGAACACGATGGCATCTCACCTACCAGCTCGCAGGTCACTTCCTGGATGCCTGATTTCCATAGGCTAGTCTCCCATCTGCAGGTGAGAGAGTCAGCCGTAAGGGGGGTGTACCCACGCCTCGTGATAGAGGTCACCCCAGCCAGCTGCTGCACCCTGCCCTGCTCATACACACCCCACCCCGCCAGCCTGCTGGTGACCCCTGCTGGAAGAACACGGCGTGGGCCTGCTAGCTTTGCAAACGTGGCCCTTCCTGCCTGCCTCCCGCAGTCCCGCGTCTGGAGTCGGGCCCAGACAGCCTGGCAGCCGCAGCGTAGGAAGAAAAACACTCAACAAGCGAACCTCTCCAAAATCCCAAGCAGACAGGGGGAAAATGCTAAATATAAAGGATGGGGGCTGATTTTAGAAGGCACTAACGTGGAGCAAAGTTGCTCACAGAGGCACGTGGTGAAGCCCAAGTGAGGCCCGGTCTGATCTGTTATGGGCCAACATGCACGGAACA
This sequence comes from Hyperopisus bebe, assembly GCA_026777045.1. Lineage (NCBI taxonomy): Eukaryota > Metazoa > Chordata > Actinopteri > Osteoglossiformes > Mormyridae > Hyperopisus > Hyperopisus bebe. The sequence goes on from JAODJW010000045.1 coordinate 8,890,122, forward strand.
TGCTGCATTCCTCGCGCTGCCTGGCTATGCACCACATGACACATCCTGCATCCTGTTTGCTGCCTGGTACACGCTGCATGCTGCATCCCCCTCGCTGCCTGGTTATGCGCCGAATGCTGCATCCCCCTCGCTGCCTGGTACACGCTGCATGCTGCATCCCCCTCGCTGCCTGGTACACGCTGCATGCTGCATCCCCCTCGCTGCCTGGTACCCGCTGCATGCTGCATCCCCCTCGCTGCCTGGTTATGCACCGAATGCTGCGTCCTGTATCCCTCTCACTGCTTGGATACAGGCCTCATGACACATCCTGCATCCCGTTTGCTGCCTGGCTATGCGCAACATGCTGCATCGCTCTCTCTGCCTGGCTGCGCACCACATCCCGCTCACGGCCTGGCTACCCGCTGCATGCTGCATCCCGCTCACGGCCTGGCTACCCGCTGCATCCCGCTCACGGCCTGGCTACCCGCTGCATGCTGCATCCCGCTTGCTGCTTGGCTAAACCCCATATCCATGAATTTTATGTTGATGTCAGTGTCCTTGCTGTCCAAGTGACTGCGGGTGACCCTAATGTCATGCCCCATCCTTCATCGGCATGGCTGCTTCTGGCTCTGAGCGGCCTGCCCCTGCGTGACGGTCAGGAAGCTGCCTCTGGATCGGCTCTGCGGCTCCCCTCACGCCGGCCCCTATCCATGCCGTTTGTATCTTCAGCTCACTGCAGCTGCTGCCCTAGTATGTGGACACTTTGACTGAGAAATGTTTTAAATATCAGAGTTTGGCGCTCTGGTTACACATAACTGTGTGAGAAGATTTGTTGTGTGTGTGTGCATGTGGGTTATGTGTATATTACATTGTGGGGATGAAATGTCCCTATAATGTGATAAAAACCTGTTACTGTATTTTGATGTTATGGGGAACACCTTTTTGGTCCCCACAGGGGAAACTCAATTTTATTCAAATCTATGACTGCAATCAAAAAACTAAACAAAAATTGGTAAAAGTCTTGTGCTTTGCTTGGTTACTTATGGTTAAGTTTAGAGCAAGATAGGGGTTACAGTTGTCATTGGGGTTAGGGTTAGGTTTAGCCAATTAAAATGAATGGAGAGTCCCCACTAAGATATGAATACAAATGTGTGTGTTTGTGTGTGTGTGTGTGCGTGCATGTGCGTGTGTGTGTGTGTGTGTGTGTGTGTGTGTGTGTGTGAGTGAGTGTGTGTATGAGAGGGTGACTTCTCCCGTTTGCTCTTGAGTAATACTCTGGCTTACTTCTAAAACTGGTTCAGGAGATGGATGAAAGATGGAGGGAAGGAGGCATTTTTTCTGGCGCTCTCAGAAGCTGCTCACGATTCTCATACACCCACATGATGTTTTGGTCCTGGGTTAAACACCCGTCTGAGTTTCACCCCTACCACTTACCCCTCAATAAGCCTGTGATGATAACCCCAGGCCCCACTCCGCCATCTTTGATGGATGTCCCCCCCCCCAGTGCTCTGTTGTGGTCACGGCTACCAAGACAGGCTGGGCAAATCATTCCCGTCAGCAGAGTCTCCCAAGCAGTTACCGATATCAAGATCAAGAGCCAGATGAGGGTACGGTCTGCCAGATGAGGGTACGGTCTGCCAGCCGACGGCACACTGATGCCATCCAGGGCGAGCTAGAAGCTGAGGGGGGGAGGGAACCCTGGCTCGCTCACGTCTGCACTCCCATGTTAAATATTTGATTCATTTTGCTAGATTAAAATCGTACACAGGCAGATAGCGTTCTGTGCGAGTTAAAAGAAAGTGAAAGATAAGATTGTAAAATGAACTGATAAAATGTGTGCGGGACACAAAGAGAGAGAGCCTGACTGAGATATGGGATACTTAACGCATCTGGCCACACACACACACACACACACACTCACACACGTACGCATGCAAATACAGACACACACACACATGCAAATACACACGCAAGCATGCATGCAAATACACAGTGCAGGCTCCCTTCACAGATTAAAAGTGTATACATAGCTTTTGATGACATCTAAGATTACTGGGAGCAAATTGTGCTTTAATTAAATGCCAAAAGTTAGACAATTACAACCATCCACTCTACTTATGCGGAAAGAGCCGCATAATGACATGTAAATGAACCTGGAAGCGGTAATCGTTTACCTATTTGAATGGCATTGTAAACTCGCAGAGGAGGTATCACAGTGGCATATTGCTTTGCTCGCCATTAAGAGCTACAGAGAGATCAGGGATAAATGAAAATGAAATGTAAATTTATTAATGACTCTCAGAATGTTTGTAAGACAAACAGCTTATCTGCTGTTGTAATAAAAAGGGGGAAAGGCTGCTTCTGGCAATAGGATGGAGGTGGTTTTGCTGTGATATCTTCTGTTTGTGCTGCCGGAGCCAGACCATGACAAAGAGCGGCCAGCTTCTACTGCTGCCTGGGGAAGCTGAGAGTGGGATGAGCTCCGATAATAACAGGTCTTAAAATGGGGGGGTGCATTTCACTCTTATGTGTGGCTGCACCTCTTCTCTCGACATCACGGCAGTCATTTGTGTTGCTGACTTGCCCGCTCTGGTGCTTATTACTACAAGATGGCCGAGTGATAGCGGGGCCAGGCTTGTGCAGAACTCTCTCCCCGACTATGACATCACAAAGGACAGCGCTGGCAGCCAATGTGGCGTGGACAAGTCGTTTATGACCATGAATGATATCTCATACAGTGAAGGGGGCAGACCGGGGGGCTCTCTAAGTAAAGTACCACTGCTCACTAGGGCTGGCTCAGAGGGGGCCATTTTTCCATCTTCTTGGTAAGCTCCCAATGCATCTGATGAGATAGCGAAGGAGCTGCGGACTCCAGAGATTTGTGAAGGCGATAGTCTAACTAACCTACTGGGATGACTTCACTGAAGTCATGCGGCCTGTATGTGCAGCACTTGTAGACTCTCCTGTGAGTATGGGAGCCTTACAGCAAAGGATTCTGGGAGGATGGTCTCACAGGTAGCAGCAATTACAAGGAAGCTGTAGCTGTTTTCTGTTCTCAGTTCAGAAGAGCACTAATTGTATACTTATCCACAATTCTCATGAATATTTTATGATTTAAGCCAGCAGCAACTTTTGTTAAAGATTTGGCTCTCTATTTAAGATGAAGTTACATGTCCAGTAGCAATATGGCTTGAATTTCATTTCTGGGAAAAGGTCCAAGTAATTAAAATGTAGCTCAGTGCTAATTTATACTAATAAATAAATATTCAAGTAAAATAAATATGTTTTATAGTAAAGGAAAGTGAGTGCTATTTATTCATAATATAAAGTATGGAGATAGCTGAAAAATACATTCTTAAATGTTTCCATCTCCCTATTTATGCCTCTGTTAAAGAATATGCATTCATACCTCAGTATGCATCCATTGGATACATATGTTACTATAAGCAAGTGTGATGCAATAAAGAAGAGAATCTTTAAATTTTTAATAACTGAAAACTATAACTAAGCTATAAAATATGAAACAGTTTTACTAGCATCCATGGCATTAACACTGCAGCAGACAACTGGAAATATGCAGTGTGTCCCTGCCTGCAATCTGGTACAGACTAATGCAAACTCTTCAGCAGGTAATGCATAATCACTGCAATTAAAAACAATGAGAAATTATATGATTGCAGATGTGTGAACAATTAAATGTTTTTTTCCAATGATTACTTTAGTCATGACTAAGATATTTATTTTTGGTTGTGTAATTTTTCTTTTCAGTACAGAAACAGCTGCTAATTTTCTGTTCTGCACCTCTACAAACAATTCAGAGCGCACTTTAACAGAAAAGGCCTGCTGAAATCAATTAATTTCAAATTGTTAAGAGGTTTGCAGATTGGGGACTGCATGCAGACCACGTGTGAAGTGGTGCATGGCGAAAACAGGCTTACTGAGAGTGTTTGCATAATCAGTATCATATCATATATAATCTGCCTTTAACTTTTATTTTTGTTCACTGAGGAGAACAAATGGCTGCAGCTTGCCTGAGGGATGCAGATGACTTTGTGGGGACATCCCGCCGCCCATATATGGTAGCTGCTGTATTTTGTTAATGCAGGAAGTGTAATGGAGCCCCAGCAGTGGTGAGCACATCATTCTGTGATTTAATCCCCTTCCATTCTGGGGGCTCTTCGGGTTCCGATTCGGTTATGCTAGGCAATGAGCGAGAGCGAGCGCACTGTATCCCCGTCTGGCATGAGCTTAAAGCCTCCCTTGCCTACCAGCAGTGTAAGTCAGCAGGCCTGATCCAGGCCCCAACTACGCAGTTTGATGAATAGACCAACCTTTCCAGCCTATAATCAGCGTTCCGAGCCATTAGCTCCATAGATGGCCAGCTCCACGACCACCACTTCCAGCACTTTTCTTCTTGGCCTGTCCGATCGATTGAAAAATATTCCTCTCATTTGCATGGCCTGACAGAGGCATGAAATATGCACACAGGACAGGGCTAATTTCACTATCTGTAGCTCAGTTGGGTATTCAGGTATTTTACAGTAGGATGATTTCAATTGCACTCATTACTTATATTTGACCTTCATGAAGATGACAAGTCTGAAACCTATAAACAGACCCCAGTCTTGTGATAACATCATATGGATCAAACTGAAGTACTGTATGAGATTCAAGCGATTTTTTTATAGTAATGCTATTATGATACTTCAACATGATAGAAACAAAACATAGCACCTTCTCTTCCAAACACCTTTCTGTGTAACAAATAAGGAAACGCAGAACACCTACGGAAGGAATGTTCACTGTCAAATGGTCATATAGCGGTGAAACTGATAATGAAACATTCTTTACTGTGAGTGTTTTGGTTCACAGTAATCTAGGGATTAAAAGAACAACCCGGAACCTACAAGGGATCAAATCCGCAGGCCTGGAGGTGTGAGGCTACGATGCTTATTACGGACCTGCTGAGACACTCTGACCTGTAACACTGTAATAATCTAAATATTATTATCAATGCAATTCAGTGTGCTACATGCATAAACGTAACCTTAACCCTAAACAGGATGGGTTATATGTGTCATACATACTATCTAACTGCAATTTGAAAATTTAAAAATGCCATTTTTACAAAAGGAATCACTTAAAAGTGTTCATAAAAGTCTGTGTACATTTACACACGTTTTGTTGGCAACATTACATCTGCTCACTCACAGACATTAAGTATCACATAAAATCATTCACACCAAATTTGATGTCACTTGACATGCTGGTACTGCCACACTCTTACTCTCACTCAGAATAGTTATATATGCCATTTGACAGAGTCATATATGTAATGTACATTTTCTACAATATCAGAATGACACAGGTCCCCGTCACGATCTTGACTAATTGTGAAATTCAGACAAGAAAAGAAGTAGATGACATAGAAATGTAACACTGATAGTAAAGAGAGAGTTTCTAAGCTATTAATATTAATTAGGCAATCAAGTACCTCCACAAGAATGTATTTCCACAATTCAAAATAACACATCACCAAATAACTGGATATCTCTAAGGGACACCATAGTTATTGAAGCAACACGTAAAATAATTTCTACTATGCTGCTCCATTCATATTAATTATATGGCTTGGAAAATGTTATTACTTCCTGTCAAAGTTGCATTTTGCGATGTGTATTATGTAAGACTGATATAAAATGTGACATTTATTGTTCATGTGTATTAGTGAAGTTTTCTGCCTAGTCATGTGTAGCATTTCAAGCATTATGGACAACATGAGCAGTGCTTCATTTCTTCAGTTCATAACAGCTAGTTTCCTTCACTGACAAAGAAACAGAGCATCACATGTAAGGTCAAATTATCATTCTGCGGCTGTGGGGAATATTAATGTACTTCCAATAGTGCATCTTACTCTCTCTGACGTGCAATTTGTCAAAGTCCCTGGGCAGGTTCGTCAGGTCAAAGAAGTTTTAATTATGCTTAAGTTGTGATTTTGTGATGATTAGTTCTTCTGCTCAAACCTTTAGAGAATGTCAGGGCTGTCCTGGCATATAGTCTGCTCATCTTTTATGTCATGAAATGCCAATAAAATTTTATCAAGGACAAAATACAAATTCAGAAATAAGTCAGTCGAATATTTTGTTACCCTACTGACAATACTAATTTGCTTACAATGTCACTTGCGAAGTTTACAATGTCACCCTCATAACTATTTATAGAGCTGAATATTTACTGGAGCATATTTACTGACATGTGCCATTCAGGCAATTATTGGTTACAAGGCCAGTTCATAAGCCTCAGAAACAGCAGATATTTGTAATTTCATTAATAAACATTCCCCCGTGATTGATAATGATCAGCAATATGGCCATTCATCTGGCTGCCCCTTTCCAGCATGCTCATCCTGAAGAGGACCTTGTTGAAAGCAGGTTCAGCAGGATACCCCCAGACCTCCCTTTCTCCAGTAACAGGGTCTGGTTCTTACTGAAGAAAACACAAGCATTCTCAAGCCAGCCCAGAGACTAAATCCCTCCAAAATTTCCTGGGTCTGGTCCAGATGTGTACATGTTGAGGCATTTCTTGAACTCTGATAAAGGAAGACCAAGCTCCATCCTTATAAGATGCCAAAATCACCTCCTCCCATTCTACGTCATCCAGAGCTATATTATTATTTTGTTTTGGTGGATCACTGAACACCTTTTCAACCCAGCAATCCAGCAGTGAGCCATTTTCCTAACTAATAACCATCAAGGGAAAAAACATATCTTAACCCACATGTTTCTGTACTATGGAATGGTGAATGAAGCAGTAGTTTCATACACAGGGCGGGAACAGAGTACACACAACAGAGCAATGTGAGAAATGTACCATTTAAAAAGGGAGGAGGCCACCAATTTGCTAATGGAACTCCAGAGATCTAACTATAGACAGGCAAAGGTAGTAAATGAAAAACAACACAAGTGGTTTTATTTTTCCATTCTTTGCTTTTCTAAACATTTTAAGTCTTATTCTTGAATACAAACCCAAAGGAGCTGGAGACAGAAAAGGGGGAGTTTTATATTCTGAAGTGTGTAGGTCGCTGGCCTCTCTGCAAGAGACTGGTACCTCAACACAATCACCAAGCTCTACTCTCAGAGAATCAGAAGTCCAGAAAAGCCCATTGGTCGGGTCAAGGAGTCCTAAGGCTGTGCTGCCTGACTGTAAAACCCAGAGGAAGCCACACTGAGACACTAACACACTTTGAATTGGTAGACTAACAAAAGTCGTATTCTTTAAGTACTATTTCTGTAAAACTTTGAACATTTTTTCCGCTCAGGAGGCATTTAAAAACTGTCCTCCAGAAAATCAGAACTACTCATTTTATAATTTCACCCATTTAATAAATCCATCTGTCCTCCAACTGTTTATATGTCGGCTTTCCTAAAAACTAGATTCTGATTAGCCACTAAAAATTTCCGAGGTTTTGATTATTCTCCTGTAAGTGCACAGCATTTCACGGTACTTATTCGGACGTTGACAGCCCTATTTAAGTTTTACATAGACGTGTCTCCTTTCTTCCATCTAATTAACATTCTACCACCAGAACAATTTATGACAACATAATCGTGACATACCAAGCTGCACCTGATATTTGCACTGATATTTTTCTATATGCAATTTTTAATGTGTTATATAAAACTGCATTTCACAAGTTTTTTGGACTAAGCACCATTTTGAATAATACCAAAGCAGTTAAGCATCGCAAAGGTGGAAAAAAAAAATCACAGTATCCTGAATCAGAGTAATAATTGAGCGTGGTCTTTTGGAGTACCACCTGGGGTGCTCTCAGCAGCACTTGTGGTACGTATACCACAATTTCAGAAGCAGTCATAGAACCAGGGTTTTCAAGAACATGAATATGATTGCAGAGTGCCTACAGCCTAAATACTGTATGCATGTAGTGCATGGAACCACCTTCCTGAAGGAGAACATGAATA
>JAODJW010000045.1:8898179-8912791 GCA_026777045.1 Hyperopisus bebe
TAGTGCATGGAACCACCTTCCTGAAGGAGAACATGAATATGAGTTTGTAGTCCATGGAACCTTCCTCAGCTGAGTATCTCATGACCATCAGCAGCAAATATCTTCTGTTCTTTTCTCCTCTCTTCAAAGATGAACTCTTTTAAGCTTAAATCTTTTAAACTGAGATTCTGTGCCAGTGAGATTCACACTCACTTCACCACAGAGATTATCCCACTGACATTTTGGGTATGATGTCTGGTTATTGTCGTTTAGTTGCCTCCAAAATTATATAGTTGGGTTTTCAATGAAGTAATCTATTTTGTTTTTCATCTGTGTTCTTTGTGGTTTGTTGATTATTCTATGCATATTTAAGTACCCTGAAGCACTAATTAGCAAAAAAACATGTGGGTGCATTTAGTATTGTCCTCATTCTGCAATTTTTTTTCCTTTTTTCAATAGTTATGACACTGGTTTTTTTCAAATTTTCTGTCAGTAAAGCCTTATGCAAAGACAAATGAGTTCATCCACATAGAAGCTAACTGCATTGTTTTTTCAGGATCATTTGGAATTGCAGGAATCTTTCCAAAAGCCTTTTGCCACTCATACTGACACGGCATACATGTTGCTGAACATAGCGTACATATGGCTGAAAATAGTATACAGCTCTGCTCCACTTCATTATCCTAAATAGGAAATTTTGTTTTCCAGACATTTTAAAATTGAATTCTCATGTACATCAGACCACAAATTATACTCTGTATCCATATGGTATGTAGGTTGTTCTGGATAGCAGAGCGCATACGGCAGGGTACAGACCGCAGACTGTTAAATCAAGTCCAGAATTCAGCTCACCAGTTACTTTCTAATGGGTAGTCATTCTCCATGGCCACGCCCACCTGCAGATGATCTCGATGTATGATCACCCATATCTGCACTCAGCCTGATTCATGTCTCCTTTTTCAGGCTTGATGGTTGGATCTTCCTAAGCAATCAGTTCTCTTGGTCTGGTGATTTTCTGTTTTGGTTTCTTTGTGATGTTCCTACTCACAGAGAGTCCCTTAAGTTATCGTTAGTGACACTCATTGTAACTCTATACTTATGTATCAAGCTCAGGACCTTATTAATAAACTTCCAAATCCCACTGGGCCATCCTGTAACCCCCATCGTCGAAAAGATCATTAAAGTTTTAAAATCTTCGGTCGAGTGTTTTTGTAAACGTCGTTTCAATTGTCCAAGCGGTCCTGGTTTGAAAGAATAAGCAATGTGATGAAGTATCTATTTGGTTTTGACTGATGCACAGATAGAACATCATTATTTTGATCCATCCATGCATAGATCTGTCTTTTAGCTGCCTGTCCTGGTCAGGGCACAGGGGCCCTGGAGTCCATCCCAGGGAGCACAGGGCACCAGGCTGGGCTCCAGCTGCGAGCCTTCAGACCATCAGCTGTGTCAAAAACAACAGCATTCCAGCACCCAGCTTTGCATCCCACTTATCTGTAACTCACATAAGCTGTAAAAATGTCACCCGGCGAACATGCAAATGAAGACCATTTGGGACACGTCAGAGATGCATGAGAATAGCCGATCCTCTGAAATGAATCAGTCTAGCTCTCAAAGTACAGATATGACTGGGGGCTACTGTATAACCATTCACGCACCCCTCTGCCTTCCATAAGCGCTTATCCAGGAAAGGGTTTCAGTCAGGCACACGCCCGGGACGCACAATGTGGGAGATGCACTCCCTGGATGGGAGGCCAGTTCATCGCAAGGCACACACACAGTCTCACTATGACAGTCATTTGGTCTGATGTTTTTGGGCTACGGGAGAAAAGCGGAACATTTGAAGGAAACCTGCATGACACAGGAAGACCTTGCAAACTCCACATGTGTGAAGCCAGGGGCAGCGACTGAACCCTGGAGATATGAGCGCAACAGGCCCCCCAGTAAACTACTAAGTTGCTGTTCCACATAACCTTCAAATTTAATCATTTTTTGGTAATTTGTCACTATTCATTCGCAATCAGTTCAAGTACAACATGGGAACCGTTGTTTTAGGGGGAGGTAAATTCAAGTGTCGTTTTCTCATTTTCTCACTTGTTAATTGTAGTCATCAAAAACAGTGAGTCACAGTGGAAGTGTATTGGTGCATTTCCTTCATGAATTAGGGAGAAAACCATTCACCCAATTAGAATTCATCAGATGTAGAACAAGCCTAGAGATTGGCCATCGAACTGAAAACCTGTGCGAATACATCATAAGAACGTGTTTACAAATCACAAAGGTAAGGTATATCTCAGCATTGTTGCTCATAAATAATGATTATGAAGAAGGTATAAGCTGCCTGTGGCCCAGTCTCTGATTTAATCCTGGACATCCTGATCCGAGAGAGCACCTCAGACTCAAGGCTGGCTGGCCAGCACGCACCCATCACACATTTCATTTGGACAGAAGCTATAAAAAATATACTCATTGTATGAAGCTTTGCTATTCAGTCCAAAGAGAACCCCAATAAACACAATTCTGATCTGTCTTTCACAAAGAGATATGTTCCAGTTCCATGCTAAGAAAATGGGACATTGAGGCTTCTCTCCTTTAGCTATTGCTGTCTGTGATCCTGGGTCATTCGCTTGTTTGACACTGGAGCTTCACTGGAACTGAATGCAAAACAGGTTTTCCATTAACATTCACTCCAATGGAAGGCAACTCGTAGGAGAGGAAAATGGTCAGAGGTCATGTAAATAATGTACAAATAGCAATGTGTATATGAACAATGACAAAAAAGCAAATAATGCAAAAGCTAAAAAAAGTAATATGAATACTAGTTTTATCATTTTTCATAATTTTTTTTACAGGTAATAAGTCAACTATCAGCTTGTCATGTTTTGTTATATTTGGAAGAATTCACACTTAGCAATAATACTATTAAAACAGCTGATTCCTGCATAATTCACACATCCTGCATCTTAACACAATCCTCTGCCTGTAACACACAGCTAGTTCACCGGCTTCTGCAAATTACGGCCAATCAGGTCCCTTCTGGTGACTTGCAGTTGTACTTGAGAAATTCATTTTTAATGAAAAGAGGAGAGAATGGAGAGAGGAGAGAACGGAGAGAATGGAGAGCCGCAGTCATATTCATAACTATGACGTAATTCATAAATCACCCCCTAATCTCACAGAAAAAACATTACTTATTTTCTGCAGATCCCATTTGAGTATTCTGCTAGCTTTGATGTTGTTCGTTATTAGGAGCAATTTTTTTTTCATCCAGATAATTAATTCATACTCTCTTTATTTTTCATTTCAGGAATAACTGAACTGATATATTTTTTCTTTACAGGGATCACTTGTCGCCAGAATAGTATACATTTAATGTTTAGAAAAAAGCAACCATCATCATCACGCTCACCCCCATAATTAACAAAAGTTATTTTGCTATTATTATTGTTGTTGATGATAAAACTCCCGACCAATGCATGTTGAAACTATGCCCAGCTAACCTACTTTGATTAGCTCATCACCAATATGAAAACGTCACGCATTGTTGTACGATAGTGGCCTGGAGAATTTTAAGCTTTTTTATGGAATGTGAAGCAAAGGATGAAGTGGGAGCTTAATGGAGAATAAACAGCATGGAGAGGAGAGAAGGGGAAGTGTTGTAGTGTGAGTCCGTCTCTCTGCTCCTCTCTACAGCGGCACAAAGCCTGCTGAAAGCCTTTGATCTCAAGATAAGTCATAACTTCACAATATTACCTGTATATCTGAATGTTTGCTTTAATGTCCTTAAGATTTACTCAACAATTATATTTATAATACTGCAGAACTACAGCTTGAACAAATCTGAACAAATTGCTCATGTGGTCGGCTGCCATTGATTAAACAAGGCATGAGGCAATAGCCAAAGCTGAGTAAGACGTATTGTTTAGTGTGCAGGTATAATTCTGTCTAGGGGAAAAAAAACATATATGCTATAACAATGATCTCCATGAATTTATCATGAGTCGACTGCATAAATATTCAGAAACCTAGCAAGGCTGTTGTTTTGTTTTTTTTTTTTTCCTTTCGAAGTGGCAGGCTTATCTAGGCAGCGTCTGTCTTGTACGATAAAATCAGGTGGTTAAATGGACGGAGCAATGCAATGACCCCGGGCTTGTAGCGCCTTGCATTAGTCACTTAGGAAAGTACATGCACTGGAGTACATGCACTGGAGACTCAGAGTGAGAATGCAGTTGTCTTTAGGTCATCCCGATATTTAAAGATGCTCGTAACGTAGGATTTGGAAAAGCCACATTGTATTCGGCCAAGCCGAATTGATAAAAATAGTCCCCGTGTCCTCTTTAGTACTGATATTGAGCATCTGAATATTTATTGTTTTTTTTGCTTAGTGATCAAACACTATCACACTTGTCCATGTCCGCTACTACCTCTTTGTATGTGGGCGTGGTTTGTGCTTTTTTTCCTTCCTGTTTGCAGCTTGTTGCCTAGGTAACCCTGGCTGTGGCGCTGATTGCCTCTCAGAGCTTCACCCATGACATGCATCATAGCTTTATAATAGCACTTTTTGGCAGCCAGAGAGAGAAAGAGATTCCTGGAGAGATTCTTTTTAACTCTTCTGTGGTTTGGGGTCTTTCATTCACAGTCTTCTATATGAGTTAGAACAGAGTGCGACTCCTACAGACGCAGTAAATGTACAGCGGTTTCTCTAATGGTCAGTATAGGCTGGCACTTCCCCTCTATGCATGTCTGTTATACTAATATGAAGTATTTGGTGAAATTGAATGTGTAGATAGAGTGACAGACAGACCATCCTCAGTGTTGCCGTTAAAGAAGGGACACTGCGGGGGGTGGGGGGGTACAATTTGGCGAGTCTGCAAAAATTTCAGGACAGACCACAGAATCGCCTCTTACAAACCAATGAAGCTGCCGTACTCTCTGTGACATGGGAGGACAGGAACTGCCTTTGTGATGCAGTTATGGGAGAGTCTTTTGCAGTTCATCCATAACTGAAGTTATTGCTTATACCAGCCTCTGTTTGTCACCCGCAGTGCCTTTAAAAGTTATGGAGTCACTGGCGATGTCAAGAGATCACAATGATGACCAGGGGTGCTTTGGCTGGGGATGAAAGTTCTCTAGCGACATTACAGATGAAATATACTTGTACAGGGAGAGCTGTATTTAGAAATGTTAGCATAAATGCTAGCATAAATGTTAGCCAACTACCTGCAGTTTTCAAACACAGAACCTGGATCATCTTCATAAAAGCCTTTATCTTTCACAGTTACATACTTGCTTAGCCAATATGCCTCAGTTGTACATCAACTGCAGAAAAGTTATTTTTGCTTTTTGGTTTTTTTTTTTTTTGTCTGGGTTAATGATTTAAGAGCTCGAAGACATTGATTAATAAAATGTATCTAAGGCTGCCAAATACTGATTCTATCCTTTTATCATTCATTTCGAGAATAATATGAAAAATGTGGATCCGTCAAATTGTAACTCGACAAAATGGGATAACTTATCTGGTCCCTGAATGGTATAAATTTGTGTTATATAATTTTCTACCATTCCTAATAGATTTGATGTAATAAAATTGCATGATTATTTTAACAAACAATGTAAAATTAAGATAAAAGAGTACAAGATTAATAATAAGATCTATTCGTTTCATTTTCTGGTCATAATAAAGACAGAAGCCAAACAAGGTACAGTGTGTTTAATTAGAGGCAATTTTAATTAGACAGGCAACACCTGCTTAGGATATTGTGGCATTTTCCCTCATTGAAATGAAATAAATATTTTGCCAGATCACTCAAAAGTGCTGTAGCATACGTGCACACACACACACACACACACACACACACATATATATACTGTATATAAATATTTGCGGCTAATCATTAGAGAGAAAGTAAACTGGGGACTTCCATTTGGCACAAGACACTAAATCAAAAAATGCTGCTAGCGGAGCAAAGCCATAAAGGCGGGAAGATACATTTACATCACTGGCATTTATCTACGAGGAGTAGCTCTACTCAGCTGTAGTGAGTTGAAGCCAACAGCCATTCCATCACACCTAATCAATATTACCCATCTTAGACAGTCAATTTATAAACTTCTCCTCAAATTATGGAAACATTAGGATATGAGGTCATAGCTTTTATGGGGACTACTGGAGCCACCATGTGGGATTAACTGGAATTGACACGTATTTTAATACTGAAAAGGTTAAAGAGTGAGTAATGAGTGGATAGCATTTGTACATTACTTTCTACATTGCCCAGTATAAATGCAATACTTTCTACATTGCGCAGTATAAATGCATTACTTTCTACATTGCCCAATATAAATGCATTACTTTCTATATTGCCCAGTATAAATGCACATCAGCTGCATTTGCTGACGTAAGTGTAGCACTACAGTGATCGTTGTTACAACAGGATTCTCTCAGTCACAAATGCACTAATTTAGATACGATGATCCTTATTTTGATGCTCAGCAATAAAACAAGGTGCAGCAATCACTGATTTTGCCCAAAGCAACATATAATTCAGCATTCCTGGAGCAATTGGGGTGAAGAGCTTAACGCCATACCATCAATCTGCCAGCCATGGGATTTGACCTGGTAACCTTCTGATAATAGGTACAGAGTGTTAGCCCACAGACTCACACACCACCATCCCCTAAAATAACCTGATACATAAAATTAAGCCGTAAAGTATGAAAGGAAACCATTGACCAGATGCCTTAAATAAACTGTATGAAATAAACAAAAGACTAATTTGGTGAAGTTGCAGTGGAGGGTCACTGAGATACCAGCACCAACCACAGTTCAGTGGAACCTGTCGACAGCAGGATAGCAACATTTTTTTTCCCAAATGGATCCTGATTGCTGCCGTTTCAGAGAAGGCTCCCCTTAGGCCAATATGCAGTGTAATGCAGTATAATAGGAAAAAGCAGCTATCGTGTCAATGTTGACTGGCACTGTTAGCTAAAAAGCCTGCATCCTTAATGACCATCTTATGCACTGCACTTATTTCTTTAAGATGTGCTGATTCCATTGAGGATATGATGTCGGACTAGGTTTTCATTCAGTTTAATTGGGTTTACCCGAATTTAAGACAACTGGTCTTAAGATTTTCTTAATTGCTGGAATATTTGAAGACAAATGCTACTGGCTTTATAGCAGCTATGGAGGGGCTTTAGCCATATTTCGATCCGCGAAATCCCAGAAATGTGACTTTTAATCCTGTCTCAATTCCTTCTCTTTGCATGTCTACTCTGGGTTGTTAAATATGGTTTTTAAATATACCTACCATCCCATCCAGGGTGTATCCCCTATGGATCTAAAAGTACATGATAGGATTGATTCACATAAAAATATACACATTCCATTCAATAAAAAATATTTGCCATTTCCCCTCTTACTGTTCTTCCAAAATTAACCAGTGCTTTTGTATTTTATCATCCTTGTTACATGAGACCCTTCAATTTATAATACATAAAAAACTGTGGCAATGAACTTTTTGACAGTTATTAGTCAAGCCCAAGAATCATACTGAAAATACCATCTACTCCTCTCTGTTCCTTGAGTGAATTAAAAGATTCCCTGTTTAAATTTGGCAGGTACTATTTAATTTGGCAGTAATCTGCGTTTCTTCTGCAGCTTCCAGTGATTTATAATGCTTCCCACTACAGTGTCTTGACGTCAGAAAACAAAGTTTGCGAGGTGAAATAAAAACATCAAGCAAGCCCTTTTTGTACTTGTTGTGTGGGATAAAAGTCGTTGGTGACAGTCACACCATAATCCCACAACAAGAGAAGGAACACGGACTGAAATTGAAAGTGAGGAAGAAATGACGACTCGGATATAAAATAACAGTAGTAGCCAATTAAAATTGTGTTAATATTAAAATACGTTTAGATTCTTGCCTGTGGCTTAACTCAGCTGTTACCCAATTAACATGCCACGTTCCATTTAAAGCCCCAAATTAACCAGGGGTAACGGGGCAGATTTATTTAGTCCTGTAAAAAAATAAGTTTATTGCAAAATAGATCTAAAACAAAAGCCTTTGGTGGGAGCTATGGCAACAGACCCCACGGCTGCTGGGAATATGCCTTATTTACATTCCAGAGATTGCATCAAAAATTCAAAGCCCTTGTTTTGTCTGCTAATTGAACACACCATGGCAAATTCACATTTAATGACATGGGAACAAGTGGAAAAAGCGTTAAATGCACATCTCACGTAAACAGGCCGGAAGTACGTTTAATATCAGCTAAGATTCCACATGATGCTCATCACCACCATTATGATAATTATACACACCCAAAATTTTTAAAACAGCCAGGATCTCAGATGTCTGGACGGCAGAATAAACAAACATATTATTTTAGATTGCAGATCCCCCCTGGGAGACCCCCATGCTTTCCAATCAAAATCCAAGGGCATGTGGCAAAACGTCCCTTCTGTCTTTTTAAAGGCACTATTTACTCTGCTTTCATTTCTGCCCGATTGGCAGGCCGGTGAGCGGCGGGCGCCACATGATACCGAGTATGAAGCCACTCAGAAATAAGCTCAAGAGCCCGAATTTAAGCACAACCCCGCATTTACTTAGTTCTGCATATTTATACAGCAGGGAATCTCGGGGCGAAAAATCCACCATGATGGCTGGAATTCCATTCATTAAAATTTGTCCATCCATCCATCCTCCAACCACATATACTGGTTAAGGCTGTGGCATTTACTTGGCCTTAAAATGGTGTGTGTATGTGTGTTTTGTGTTGGTTTGCATGGATCATATTTGAGGACCAAATTGCCCCCAAAGTGTGGTAAAACCTGAAATTTCCCTACTTTTGGGGACATCTTTTGACGTCCCCATTTGGAAAACCTCAGTTTTATAAAAATCTGTGAATGCAATCAAAAAAGTAAAAATACCAAAAGTCTTGTATTTGTGTTGGTTACTTATGGTTAAGGTTTGGGATGGGTAGGGGTTAAGGGTGTCGTGATTGGGATTAGGGTTTTTCCCATAGAAATGAATGGACGGTCCCTATTTAGAGAGGAGGACCAACTTGTATGTGTGTGTGTGTGTGTGTGTGTGTGTGTTTTACGCATATATTATACTGTGGGGACCAAATGCCCGACAATGGAATAAAAACCCATTTTTTGGTCCCCACAAGGGGAAAATCAATTTAATAAAAATCTGAAACTGCGATCAAAAAACTAAAAATGCTAAAGGACCAGAATTTTGTTTGGTTACTTATGGTCAGGGATGGGTAGGGGTTATGGTTGTCATTGTTGGGATTAGGGTTTTGCCCAAAGAAATAAATATATGGTCCATACAAAGCTATGAGTACAGGTATGTGTGTGTGTGTGTGTGTGTGTGTGTGTGGATGTGTGTGTGTAGGGAGAGAGGTTAATATGACTTTCTTACACATAGAAAACTTGATGTTATTTTGGTCAACAAACATGCCTCCTGTGGCCTGAGAGCCGCAGTGAACCAAATGAAATAAATACATTAGACACAGTGCTGATAGCATCTCGCCTTTCCCCGTGATGCGCTTTCATGCTTTATTGGCTCTTTAAATAGCAGAGGGGCTGTGAGTGTGAGCCGGGGAAGCGGCAAAAGTGACCTTGAATCAACTGGATGAAGGTCTGTCTTCATTGTTCATCAGCAAGATCAATTAAAATACTTTGTTTGCAACACAACGTAACCGAATATGTACCTCGAGTGCGAAGAGCTAAATTTATGCTTAGTTAAAAATCAATTGATGCTTAAAATTCTGCACGCTGGTCTTGCAGATGTAAAACAATATGGGGGTTAATCACACTCGATGAGGACACCGTTACCAAGAGCTACTTAAAACCCATGGAATAAGGACAAAAGGCTTCTGCAGCAGTCACTGCATGAATATTTAGAGTGCAGTGTGATTTATGAGGTTTTCTCAAATATATAGGAGTATGGCAATATTAGGTGTAGGGGTAATGAAATACAGTAAAAACAGTTTGCTTTGTAACTGAAATAAATAAGCTCTTCCGTGCAGAATGGCAGTGCTGCCAAAGAGCTCTCTGCACGTTAGAAGGTACAGGAAAAGCACAGATGCAGTGCACAGATGCAGTGCACAGATGCAGTGCGAATCAGGGCCGGCCTCTCAGACAAGAGTTGAAATGGATAATAACTGTCCACGTTTTGACCCAAGTCGCTGACTGAGTTCTTTAGACGTACTTTAAACATGCTGGCGTTGCAATATTAAAAGGCTTGAGCAAATACTTAAGAACAAACCAAACCAAGACAGAAAAGCAGCATAATGTGAATGATGGTGCTTTTACTGGTCATGTCACGGTTTCTCCATAAATCGGTATAATTTTTTTAAGATGTGAATAATTGTAATAAGCAGTGTTCATTTCACCAAGTTTTTCGATAATATTGCCATACATGTTTTGTTTTCTCTAAACTCTGTCCTTAACAGTTAATATCTGTGCAGAAACTGTTGTCAGTAAAATATACTTTTAGGCACAGGTTTCTGTTTTGATTACTGTTAGAAGTCATTTGTCTGCTTTAAAACATGTTAATAAGATGAATAAGGTACAGTGCTAGAGTTTCTCTGGTGTGATTTTCTTAAACATGTGTTCATATGTAATTGACTAAATTGTTATATATTGTGTAAATACAAATATAGACTTCTGCTATTCAGCAATGCATGAAACACTAATTACACTTACAATTGTATTGAAGGCTTGAATAATTCCATTAAACGATAATAAAATCTCAGTTGACTTCAAATCCTTCAGTAATGGGGGTGGTCGAAAATGTCCATTTTAAAACAATTGCCTGCAGCTATGGCTCTCAGCAATTAGAATTATTAAAAGCCTAGAGAGTTCAGAAAATTGATCAGTGTCTGCACTGCAGAAAGAGCTCCCAAATACAGGCATATTTTCCTGTGTATGGGATCATACTTCTGTACGCTGGTAATGAGAGGCGAATCTGAAAGGCTCGTGCTTCAATTGCGATCACATCAAATGCGGTGATCACAAGCACTTCACTGCGTGTGATTTCTGCATGATCTACAAAGCATGCACACACACCCAAGCATTTTACTCCGTGTGATTACCACGTGATCTACAATGCATGCACACACACCCAAGCATTTCTGATGTTCTGGATCTAGATGGGAAATACTCAGTGGTGGCTTAGAAGGTAAAAAAGGAAAATACAGAGACATAAACTAATGAATAGCTTTAAAAGGTATGGGCTAATCACAGAAAACAAACTCCCAGAAAACTAATGAACACATTCATCTTCCTTTGTAGCTGTGACTCAGCAGTGGCTAAACTCTGGCGTCAGCACATACAGTAGCTTCCAAGCTCCGCTTCCTTCCATATGAAGTTCTAAACAAGCTAAGCCCACAGAATTCTGTCAGGTTACGTGCCATGCAGATACCTTGAAGCGAGCTGCGTTTGACAACACTGCTGGATGTTTCTATAGAAGCACCTCCCTATATAGAGTAGTCAACACACAGGTAGCTGAATACATGCTTAAGATTCCAGTGCCTACCCTTCATACAAGCTTCAGCTTATGCACAGTGGGTGCTGATAACACTTGGTGGGTATTCTGGTATGACAATGATACACGTTAAAACAATAATGAAGAATTTATTTTTATAAAAAGCCAGTGTCTTTGTGTCTTCAGCTAAGTGCAATGCGCATTCATAGGTATCCATTTCTCAGGGATAAAACGGCACAGTCGTCACACCATCTGACTTGCAACTTTAATGATTTGGTTCTCACACAACAAAAAAGTGACAGTAAATAAAAAGTCAGGGATCGCACAAAGGTCATTTCAGGACTAATTTTTGAGCATAGTCCAAAAAAATCAGCAAATATTCATGCATGTTGAACAATTCAAACTGTGGGCACCTTTATGGAACTTCTCATGAGGTCAGAACAGCAACAGTATATTCCCTGGATGGCTCCATCACCTCCCTCTAATCCCCACTCCTCCCACACCCCCAAAACTCTACAATATCTACACTCAATGTAATCAGGTTCACCCGATCTGTCTGTCCTTCCATGTGCCACCACTAGGTGACAATGCAATAGGCTCCAGATCATCATCTGTAAGGAAATCAGGGGTAGATCTTCAGACATATAATGTTTTTGTGAAGTTCCTGATCTGGGGAATGCAATGAATGTTACAGAAGCACTCAAGCCCTGAGAACAAAGGGTGGAGAGATGCATAGCCAGGAACTAGACCACCCATCCAGGCCTGTGAGGTACCCTCCCACTGTTCCCAGGTGATTACACCACTCAGGAGCTGGTGTTGCTTTTCCTCCAATACACTTGGGTCACAACAAAAATGGACGAAAAAAACGCCTTCAAGGCTGTCCTCAGAGAGTAAAAAAACAAGCAAAAAGTCTTATTCATCTGAGTAGACTGGTCCCAATGGCTGTGATTTAATCACATGGCACGTGTTATAATGATTACACCGCCACAAACACTCCCACGCATAGTGCCCCCTTTTCATATAAGATAGAGAGCATGCTTTCCTCATTCTTCTATGCCATGAATAGATCATTTGTCTCAACAGAAATGCTTAACTGCTGGGTTAAATAATGATAATTTTAAAGGTCTAATGTAATACAGTTTCAAATCTGTCTCCATTCAATTAATGTTAAATTTGAACTTCAATAGAATATCATTCAACCAAACCATTGACCTTGTCATATCAGGCCTACTGAACAGCAGACTCTACAGAGTACTAAATGAAACCATGGATTCACATTCACCTATTGTTACATCTGCTTCAGCTCTAGCTACATTCACGATACTCCACAGCTTCTCAAGGCTAGTTGCTTAATATCATCAATTGTGTGTATATTTGTGCAAAAATATTGTTTGTATTAAACATCATGTAAACAGCACATACATAGACAGACAGACAATTCATCCATCCTTTCTTGCTCAGCCAGATGTATTCTACACAGTTATACAATCCCTTCCCCTCTGTAACCCAAGGTGACGATATTCGCAAGGCTATACGAATGTGATTCCGTGTTTGTTTTTACACACATATCCAGTGTCGCGTGACACTCCATGCCTGGCCGGTCTAGCTTTGGTAAATGGGTCTCTGAGGCAATATCAGCATATGATCAATGTCGCTTTTGGCTAGAACCCAGCATAGCCTGCTGATAGTTTATTCATTTTTTTATCCTTCAAATTACTGCAGTTCTTGAAAACAGATGTGAAGGAGCTTTTATATGTTTCAGGCACTTTTCTGGAGTATTACACCACGAGTGCTGTCAAAGACCAGGGCATAACACAGATGCAGACACGGAGGCACTCACAGTGATTTCGGGGCTTTTCGATACCGTGTGAAACTACTCCACTCCTCTGTTCCGGTGAGCTCAGCGAAGCAAGAATGTGATAGAGAGAATATTCTGTCTGCATCTTCTCACAGCCCTAACTGGTAGCTGCTTAGGGGTAGCTGCATAACTCAGTTGGATCACCGAGGGTAAAAGCAATAGCTCAATACACTAGGCACAATGAAATGCTGTTGCAAAAACAAAGATGTAGTGCTGCAAGATGGAGGATAGGGACAACTGGGTGTGGCGGGATGTCAGGTGATCAGCATTTTACTTCAGCTTTATTGTGATATCAATAATATAAGCAATTCACTTCATCTCTATTGTGATATCAATAAAATCAGCGATTCACTTCACCTGTGTTGTGATATCAATAATATAAGCAATTCACTCAGCCTGTGTTGTGATACCAATAAAATAAGGCGTTATTCTGTTTTTTTTTTTCCCCCCTTTGGGCTCCCACAACATGCCCTGATGCTCACATGCCATCGTAGACCATCCCAAAATCCGACACCCAAAGCAAAACCGGCTCCATCCCACCATTTCCATCAGACTCAGCTCTAATCCCATACTCAAAGTCCTCATTTCTTCCTCCCATTCTGGGGTCACATGGCCATTTTTGTCACCCTGCCCATAGCAGCCTTTAGAGGCAGCACTGCATCCTTGTCAAATCTCAGCAGAGGGTGGAACCCTGCTCATCTGCCATGCTGCTCGGTTCCGCCCCACACTGACATTCGGAGGAGCCTGTCCAAACTTACTGGGTAAACCCAGGGAATGAAAACATCCATTTTCCCACAAGCCTCGGAACCGTAGAGATGAAGCGTGGCCCTGACCGCTGTCATCTAGTCCTTCAGAGCGGCGTGACCATTCTGCCTGAGCGGAAGAACAAGGCAGCATGTACACAGGATGAACATCATGCCTTTCTGTGGTACACATCCCAGCAAGCACCTTACACAGTACGGTCTAAAAGCTCATGGCACCAGAACAGACCTTTTCTGAGCTGAATCAAAATCTGCCAAGTATATCATGTAAGACACCATGGAATTAATGGCGATGGAGGTATCTCTAAACGGTATTCAATTGTCAGAAATGTAAAGGACTATATATGGGCAAATAATAACAATAATAATAATAACCATTCCATTGGTATAATCGCCCATGTGCTCATTCTTTGAAATATTAAAGTCATTGTAACCTTATGTTAAGCATAACAAGAGAAAGAGCTTCTGCTAATTGTTGGTCAGTGGGACATACATGGTTTGCAATATGGAGGCACA
>JAODJW010000045.1:8916205-8937710 GCA_026777045.1 Hyperopisus bebe
TTCCTTTAAATCAGAGCTAGATAAGATTTTAACAACTCTGAGCTATTAGTTAAGTTCTCCCCAAACGAGCTTGATGGTCCAAATCGCCTCCTCTCTTTTGTACATTTCTTATCTTCTTAGGAGGTGCGTGGAGGGTTAGGGCCCAGTGAGGATCCATCTGTCGGGTGCATAACCAGCAGTTCTGTAAGGAATCCTGCTGCTCTAGAACCTCTATGACACTCCATCTTTTAGTCTGCCTGTGTCTCAATGCTTCTTCTCACCCAAAGCTTTACATTAATATCATCCTCGTGCACTTATATTTTTTTCTGCCAAATCTCTTTTTTATACATACAGTATAACAATAACTGTTTAGATATGCTTTCCCAGTTTGGTATAGCCAGTTATCTTGTTTCTAATAGGTATCCCTCTCATTGCATGGAAGTCATGCCAAATCCTGAGTGATGGAAACATGGCACGGTTCCTTTGACGTGGGTTCTATCCTTTCGCTGTCAAGCCATTCTTCACTGAACATTACAGCCCACCCGCAGCCCTGTTGGCGCCCGGCTGACAGTAGGTGTCGCTGTAGAGCAATAAGAAGTACCAAGCCACCTAGCCTATTTCACAAAGTCTTGTTTTCCTCATCACAGATGTCTAATACGGCACAGTGGGATTTTGAAAATCGATTCCATTGGCATTAAATACTTGCTGTTATCCTCCGGAATTGCTGTTTTATAAAGTCACAGTCAGCAGTAAAAATGAAAAGACAAATTGACCATATGTTGTTTGAGTTGACTTTATAAGTTGACTATTAGATTATTTCATACAAAACCATATCAGTGCAATCATTGATACATGGCTGGTTACAAATAAACACTGCTCTGAAACTGAAAGGTAGAAAATCTGCTACCAGAAGTATCACTCATAACAGCCAAGGCTACACGACTCCGGTGTAACTGATGACAGCGTCTCATTCCGAGACATTTCTCCATGCGCTAGTCCACCACCGGCACAGCCATCGCTCACAAAGTGTCTGCAGTGAGACCTCTTAGCTCTACTTTGATATCTGTTTGTGCGATGGAGAGAGTAATGTTCTCTACACCTCAAAGAATGGTACATGTCCAGCAGCGAGTCAAGGTTCCTCAACGTGCCAAACATTACAGATATTATGTTATGGAAAATGAATGCGACCACCATCAAGATGTTTCACACATCAAACTGCTCTCCCGGTTATACGGATTTGTATGGGAACACACACATTTTTAAGAAAATCTTTTAATATTTTGCCAACACTGTGTATCTCAGAATCGCCAGCCTTTGTTAATTGTCTCCATAAGCACAGAAAATAAAAAGTAATGGATAATAAAAGTATGGTGGACCCACAACGAAACCGACAACAACAACAATAATAATAAGAAGAATTAAAATGATTTATTAATATTATAGCCACCTATTTAATACACAAAAGCAACAAGTCTACAGCAACGTAAACTTGGAAAGAATCGCTTAAATATGGGTTGCTTCTATTACAATTACTAATCATTCAGAAAAATTATTTACTCCTCTGTGCCCAGTCTAATTGCAGTGTGACGCTGCAGTAATTTCGGTCTAACTGCTTCCTGCGCGGACGCAGCATTTTCGTAAGGTATTTTTACTGAAAAATAGCGGGATTTTTTGTGAAGGGCCACGAACGATGTTTTCTTTTAATAATGCCTCCAGGCACTTCTCAGTGCTGCCACTGCAATGGTGCACTGCCGAGCGGAGTAAACACTGGAAATCACCGGAGAGCGTCCACAGGTGAATCCACAACAGAACGCCGGGGCAATTATTCCTTGCTGTGCTTGAGGACCTTCACAGGTATCGACACTTTTTTTGTGCACATATAAATTATTACTGTCACGACTACCGCTACAATATCCCACAAGGTCTCATTTGCCGTTAAAAAAGGCACCTACACTTGCAATCAAAATATTTATCACATTGAAATTTACCTATTAATAATGCAAATTACAAATTGCATCAAAGTATCACTGCTTTCTTTTTACTGAAAAAACACACTACAACAAATAACTGGCCTGATATACAACTACAAAAAACTACGTACTGTAATCATCCGAAGCCAACTTATTCAACGCATGACTAAAGTTGGTTCATTGGATCTAATGTCATTTTAAGTGTCGCTGCAGGACCCGATAGTGACATGTTGTTTGTCAGCTGTCTTATTTGTAAATTCTGTTACAAGTGCAAATGAAGCACATTTCAATGTGCATATAATCCTTCTCACAGCCGCAAAAGATAAACAGTGTATGGGATTCGACACGTAGTAACACGAGCATCGGCGACATCCGCACGCCATCACATTGGCCGCTACTCTCCAAATCCATGTCAAAAAAACACATCTAACGCCAAATGCCCGGCTTGCAAGTTTGTGAACTCGTGCCGCCAATTTGACGAAAGCAGCAGATATTAATATAAAAGCGCGCACCTGTACCAATCGAGTCCCTTCTCGTAGTTCCTGTCAAAAAAATGGGGCTCGTTTCCCACCGCCCTGACGTCGGGATGGACCCTTAAAGCCTCCAGCAATGCCCTGGTACCTCCTTTCTTAACCCCTATTATGATCGCTTGGGGCAGCTTTTTCTGGCCGTAATCCGAGGTGCAGTTGACCCGTCGGCTCAGATCGTCGTCGGTAGTGCTGGATTCCTGGTGCTCTGGCTCCGAGGCTGCACCCTGACCCCCTGCCGCAGTCTTGGTCGGAACAGCCTGATTGCTGTCCCACTCCGTCGTCCTTTCTCCGATTTCCATGTTAACCGCATGGTTGACGGTGGAGACCTTGTCATCTCCGGCCGTGGGATCAGTGACGGTCTTCTGCACTGGATCCTCTGCGAAGTATCCCTGGGAGGTGGTGGAGTAAAGTTTCTCTCTTAATGTGATGAAAGTTGTCTCTTCGGTCACCTGCCCGGCTTGATACACGTAGCTTTCTTGAAAGGGAAACTGCAGCGTGTTATAACAGCTCATCAAACAATAAAACAGGTAAGTAACAGTAAGAGAGAGGGTGAACATGAACAATATCTTCCGAGGCACTTTAGAGGTAAAAAATGAAGTAGGGGACCAAAATGCCATCTCTGACAGCAGTGATCCTCACAGAGAAATGGCCTGACATGTTTTGACTGAAAGTCTCGCATGGGCACTCAACAATAATAATCTGTCCGCATTCTAAGCACCGCTCCTGCCGAAAACTGATCCACTCACCTTAAAAACAAGCCGCAAATTACACGGGAAAACAGAACGAGAAGCGAAAAGGGGTCGTAGATTTTTTTTTTTAAAAAAAAGAAGAAGAAGAAAAGTCAGTCGTCACAGTTTCTTGAATAGTGGTTTCTTATTCCTGTACAGCCTCTCACAATTTATGAAGACGGGACCCTAAGATTCAAAAGGCATCTTGCATACATTCTTCCACACGGGCAGCCCTGCTTGCAGAGAGCCAGAGCTTCCAAGACGTGCACTTCACATTTTATAGGGAAAAAATAAATATATTACCAATTTCCAAAGTCTTTCAAGTGGCGTACAAGTCACGTCTTCATATGGCGTAAGTCCCGGGCAATTCTTTAAAGTCCCATCCCCACTACCACTGTCATGCACAGCATTGGTTTCCAAATGACCAAATTCCGAATTGAATGAGTCTTAATCCAAACACGGCGTTGAAATTCTAATAGAGTGCCATCACCCCTCTGGTGATCCGCTAACTTTATGTGGATGAAAGTGAACGGCTTGAGCATTAATATTCATTGACTTCTTTCAGGATTGCCTGCTATCCTAACAGCTTTTGTCGATTGGTGGACACGATATGCGCATCAGTCGGAACACAAGCGGACGCGCTCAGCCGGAGCGACGCTGACACGTTACGGCGGCGGTGAAAGCGCCCCCCCTCTTCTACTCACATTTAATAAAACTTAGACGGGGTTAATCACAAGTGCCTTCTGCCAGTGTACAAAACGGCTTTGCGTTGCTTTCCGATCGCTTTTCCCTTAAATAACGGGGCGTTAAGAAAACGTTAAACACACCTAAAGACTTAAAGGTACATGCAATGCTGCTTGTTTGAGGTTAAAATGAATGTTATCGCGTGTGCACATTATTCCTTTGATATAACATTTTATAAATAATCATGTTGATTGAATATGATCAATTAATACAGTTCAATACATGATACGCAGTTCGTGACGATAATAATGGTGAGAATAATGATGATAGGTGGGCTACTGTTATTCATAAACAAACAAAAAACGGAATAAGGCATCGTTTTCTTCAACTGCTGCTTTTAAGTATCGTTCTGCCCTCTGCTGGCATAGTGTAGCACTATTTTATTTTACTGTATTTTATTTTATCTATGCAATCACTTAAATGTATTTAAATTAAGTGCCCGTAAAGCATGTTAATTCCCGTCTTTACTTTAGTAATAAAGTGGCTTATGTATGTGGATGTAACGTAGTATACAATTTTCAGTAATTAGGCTATATTATATTCATTTCCATTGCAAGAATCAAAACCATGAAACACACACTAAACAAACTTAATACACTTAAATTACATAACAAGTAACATTTTCCAACATTTTGATGCAGCTTATTGTTTAAAAAAATCATGTGCAATATAGGCGTCAGCGACTGAGAAGTGAGTCTTCAGAAAGAAATTAATTACTGGAGCAGACACTGCAGTGGATGTTTGATGAAGTTTGGCGGGATATATTTAGAGCACCTCCTGGTGGATTAATTGGGGGCTCATGTAATGGCAAACGAAGACAAACAGCGTGGGCTGTAACTCAGCTGTCGCGGATCAGACGAAACGGCTAAAATCGGCACACTCTGCTCGGGAGAATATCTCTGTTCCACGGAATATATACAGGCCCAATAAGCAATACGATTTTCAAACAGCAAAATTCAGAGTTAATTCCAAGGGATTAGTCTAGCAGGCGAGGTTGCAGACAAGCCTTTCGCTATGCTTTACTTCCAGGATGCAGATCACAGCAGTATATTTTAATGCAACCGTTGGTGCTTGGTGCAGATGTTTTTTCTGAACTGTGTGTTTTAGTTCGTTAAATGCTGTTGTTTATAATAATTATATAACTATAGTGTGCACGAGGAATACCTGATTATGGTCAAATAAAAAGGTGAAAATTATTGCTGCTATAAATTACCGCTTGACATGAATTACAGGGTACCTCCCTAATTAAGTAGACAACAAATGCGTTGTTCTTTCTGGCAACGCTGTTGCACTGTGGCGGCGATAACAAGGTATTTCCTTTTCACGTTATATTTAACATCAACTTGCCGTTTTTTTTTTTTGGAAGTGTTGGAAATAAAATAAAAGATCATTTGACTGCATGCTGCAGCATTATCTAAATAGTTCTCTCCCTTGATCTTTTTATCTATCTCTACTTTGGACGTTAGGAAATAACAGAAAACAGATATAAATATTCATTTAATTATATTTTCGACTATAACTGACAATCCATAATTACCATGACACACACCCTTTACGAGACATATCGCTGATCTTGGCATAATGTTCCTCTTGGTGTTCTAATCCTGACTGCAATGACCTTCTCCTCAGTTCTTGGGGTGGCATGGAATGGGGTAGCTTTGTACTGCCATGTTCCCTGGTCAGTGTCAGCTGGAGCCTGCTCCAGGCAGCACAGGCCATAAGGTGGACTATGCCCTGGACGGGATGCCAGTCCATCACAGGATACGGGGCAGGGGACACCCTGGACGGAATGCCAGTCCATCACGGGGCAGGGGACACCCTGGACGAGATGCCAGTCCATCACGGGACATGGGGCAGGGGACACCCTGGATGGATTGCAGGTCCATCACAGGACACAGAGCAGGGGACACCCTGGACAGGATGCCAGTCCATCACGGGACACGGGGCAGGGGACACCCTGGATGGGATGCCAGTCCATCATGGGGCAGGGGACACCCTGGATGGAATGCAGGTCCATCACAGGACACAGAGCACTGATTGATGCCCCAAAGTGGACCTGGTGCCTTGTGCTGCCGGAGATTAGGTCCCTCTGACATGGATGGATGGATGGATGGATGATATAAGCTAATGTAAACCTTTCCAATTATATGCAATGGCACAAAAAATAAGCATCAGTACGTGACAACAAAAGTCACATGTGTTGTAGCTAGGTTAACTTATACAACAATGAAAGCACAAAAACATCATGTATTTCTAAAAATCTTTCACCAGTTTATAGTGCTGGACACATTAGTGGAGAAATGCAGGTTTGGGTCCTGTTCTTACCACACTGTAACTTTCTAATAGAAAGAAAAGGTTTCGGCTTGTAAACACAAATCATAAATGTGTAACTTGGTTGTATCTATGTTTGATAAATGTACATTTGACAGTGCATTATCCGTCCATCCATCTTCTGTAACTGCTTGTCCAATTCATGGTTGCAGGGGGCCTGGAACCTACGGGCACAAGGCAGGGAACAACCCAGGATGGGGCACCAACCCAATGCAAGCCTGGGGTCTGTCACAAAGCACAGCTACCGGCAGTGCGGTAACTGCAGTTAGCCTTAGCATGTTTTTGGACTGTGGGCAGAAAGCCAGAAGAAACCCCACCAAATAAAAAATACAACAATATTTCAGTGAATTCTTTCTTTTTGATCTAAACTTCATGAGAATATCATTTTATCAGTCTATGTAAGACATTGATTCCTCCTACATGGACTGTTGATAACCTGTTTAATTAAAGGTGATGCTTAAAGTTTTATGGTGGGTTCTGGGAACGTCGACTATAGGTACACAATGGAAAGACTTCAAGTATAAGAGCTCAAAAATGCAAATCTTTTGATATATGAGAAAAAAGCACAGACAATGGAATCAGGTACATGAACTGAAGGCACAGTATAAGATAAGCTTCTAAGTTAATGAATACATATATTAAGTGGTCACGCGCACACAGCACAAATTGCCAAATTCTCCTCTGAATTTAGCCCACTGACCTCACTTATCCCGGACAATCAGTCCAATCAGGATGAACTGGCTATCATTAACAGGCTATCACTAACTGGCTATCATTAATAGGATATCATTAACTGGCTATCATTAACAGGCTATCATTAATAGGATATCGATAACTGGCTATCCTTAAATGGCTATCCTTAACTGACTATCCTTAACTGCCTATCATTAACATATCTGAGCCTGGGTTAATACTCAGTTGCTAAAGCAGCACCTTCCAAGCTCAGGTCCCATGGTGCTGCTCTAAATTTCCCTGGTTTACAATATCTAGATAAGTGATAAAATGCTAAGCTGAATGCTGCATTGTATGTAAAAGGTGACTGCTAATTATGAAATGCCATTCAGGAATATAGTGCATTGGATTTTTGAGGCTAAGAGAAGGTCGGGAGTTTTAGTACCGCTGCTGTAGGGTGCAAAATGCAAGACAGAGAAGAATGATTTTATTTTGTGAACTGAAAGTATTCTCAGAGCACAAGGCTGTCCTACAGCAGTAGTCATCAAATTGTAGCCACCCACAGGTCCAGCAAGAGCAGCGTACAATCAAAACCTTAAGAGGCATACAAAGTGAGTACTATGCGTACCATACTAATACCGTGTTGACAGTTCCTTCAAAGAGCCAGGAGGTGAGGTTTTTACATTGTCCTAATGGGGAAGCCCAGCCTCAGCCATCCAGATCATGGTAAGAGACACGCCCAGAACAAATCCAATCAAATGCATTTGCAGTACCGCACTGACAGGGGTGTAGCGAGATATTCTGTACCTCCTGATAAAATGTCACCCTGATTCCCCCCGCTATATTTTGCTGGCGGGGGAGATGTCTTCCTAAGTAGATTTAGCTGGGCAAGGGGGGACGGGGTGCATTTTGAGGTGTCCATTGGTACACCCCTCAGGTATGCTAAATGAAATGCGTCATTATTAATGCAAGGATTATATACTGTAACTAAGACTGCTGAACTGGGGGACAGCAGGAGAGACATGCAAGCACCCCTACACAAGAAGCAGGGCAGGGTTATTGAGGCGGTAAGACAGCTATAGAGACAGTTTTATATAAATTTTAAATACTGTATGATAAACTTTACATGGGTTTATATAAACAAATATATCAACCCTGATATTAAGCCTTGTCCTACATTATATCAGTCATACTGCCACGCCCTGCCTGCCACGTCCACCTGACCCTCCTGTCTCCTCCTTCCATGCTTCTTACTCATTTGTCTTACCTCTCGTTCCTGCCCTTCACTCCAGCTGCCTCTAGTTTGCTTCCTCGTCAGCCTTTTATGAAAGTGCTTCCCAGGCTTGTCCTTCCTAGTCTTGTCATTAATGTCTGCCTGCCTGTGTCCATCTCTGTTTATATCCCTCACAATCTGATTCAGGATAGCACAGAGTAAGGCCGGGGAACACCCTGTCTACCATTCAGGTTAGCACGCCCCGGCTGGGGAACACCCTGTGTGTCATAAGCATAATTTGCCTTATGGAATTACACACAACAAAACAGTTTGACAGAATCGTCCCATTACTGTCAGCCCTGTCAGGGGGTGACAACATAGCATTTTGCTGATTCAATAAAACACATTGTCAAAAATGTTAAGAACAGCTGTCAGTGGTAAATTAAAATGATAGATCTTAGGTTAATGGCTAATCAATAACACTCAATATCCAAATGTGGATCAGCTTGCCAGTATGCAGACTAATTAAATGATAAAATGTGATGAATGTGTATAAAACTGAGCTGACCCTCACAAACACCTTGGGGCAGTAGCCAATTTACAGACAGACCTTAAAGGTCACCCCTTTATCGAATATGAAGGCAACTAAATCTATTGCATCACAATCCAGTAGTGGACCTAGAATTAAACTGCCTGTTTTTTTTTCACAAAATGAGAAGCATTCAAGACAAACAAGATGCTGCAGTTTCAAACTTGAAAAAAGAGAGAACATTAATAAGCACTGGCAAATGGAACAGAGCCGCAGCATGGTGGCTTGTGGGGAACACTGTTGGGCTTGGGGCTCATTTTCTGCCTTCTTCCTCTAGATTGAAGACTTTATTTGGCACATCTAACCTTCCCAAAGTATGTGCTCTGAGATAGAATTGAACCTCCTGCAGGGTATCCATCCGCCTTGCGCCCTGAGACGGACTGGCACCCCGTCCAGTGTGTCCATCCGCCTTGCGCCCTGAGATAGGATGTCTGTGACCTCGGCCAGGATAAGTGGTTGGAAGAATAAAATAGTTTAGAAAACGAGGGAAAATCCTCATTATACGATTTGCATTCTCCGTATTTAATTGCACTGCATTTAAATTCTGCAAAAAGAAGAAACACAAGCTTATTTCATATAATCTTCAGTACTGGCATCCCATCCAAAGCGTCCGTCCCCTGTCTGCTGCCTGGTGTTGCCTGGGACAGACTCCGGCCCCCCATGCTCCTCAACTGAATAAGAACCTGAAAAACAGATGCATGGATTTGTAGCCTGTATGATGTTCATTAGATACAGGTCCAATACAATATAGAAATAATCATATAAAAATGAAAGGATTTCCAGAATGTTAGATTGATAAAAGTTAGTATAATTATTAATATTCGGATAAGTGGAAGTAATGGAAGGATGGATGGATGGAATTATTAATGTAGTAGAAAAAAAGCAATATAATATATTTTGTGTCACAAAAGCAGCCAAGATGCGAGGAAGAGCATCTGAGAGGCAAACGTCATTGGCTGGTGTTCCAGATGCTGACCCCCCCCCCCCCCCCCCAGGGCGTGAAGGTGGGGGGCGGAACTTCCTGGCTTCTTTGATTAAAGCGACACGCACAGTGTTTCACAGATGTGAAGTCACGTGTCTTCTCCAGCATGAGTAATACACTTTAATCAGGGATGTACTTACGTCCCTGGGCAAGAGGAAAGAAGAATTTTTATTATAATAATTAGAGTAATTCAGTAATACATTATGCATGTATAGAATTTAAACTATTTTGTTTCCCTCCATTTTTAAATCCTGTCTTCTGCTCTTAGTTAATTTTGTTTAAATACGTACAAAAAAAAAATCTTCTCCCGATGAGGATTTTAGGTCAGATCTGATAAATAAGTAATGCTTTGCAAAATTATAAGCCTTGTTACCAGACCTGAAACACCCAAAGCAATATTCTTAGTCATACTCTTTGTAAAGGAAGAAAAGTTGCTTTGCTAAGTTAATCAAATATAGAATATTTTAATTATTCAAGGTGATTTTCGAAAATATCTAACACGGGTCTGTGTGCCTTGTGTATACATTCTGTTATTTTTTCCACAAATAGCTTGCAGAGCTTGGAATAGCTCATCTCAGTTAGACATATACAGCTGCATGAAAATAGTTGGGCACCCTGGTCAAAATTTTTGTATGTGAATATTTAAGCAAGTAGAAGATGAACTGATGAAGCCATAATGCACCATGCAAAAGTTTGGCCACCACAAGAAATCTGAGACAACGTTTACCTAGATCTTAGATCTTAAATCAATTCATTAGGGCTATGGCTTGTTCAGTCATGGAAGCGAAAGGCCAGGGCATGCACATTTCAAAGCTTTATAAATTCTCTGACTCCTCAAACCCTGTCCAAACAATCAGCAGCCATGGGCTCCTGGAAACAGCTGCCTGACTCTCTGACAATTAAAATAACTGATGGTCACAAAGCAGGAGAAGCTAAATGAATGGAGGAAAATGATTTCAGCTCATAATGTAATTAAAGAATGACAGTTATCAGGAATGGTGGAGGTCAAGTTGAGGTCTGGAAGATCAAGAAAACTTCAAGAGAGGACTGCTTGTACAACTGCTAGAAAGGCGAATCGAAACCCCTGTTTGGCTGCAAAAAAGACCTTCAGCAAGTTTTAGCGGATGCTGGAGTGGTTGTGCTCTGCTCTACTGTGCAGGGCCCCTGCAGAAATATGACCTTCATGTAAGAGTCATCAGCAGAAAACCTTTTCTGCATCCTCACCATAAAATTCAGCATCAGAAGTTCACAAATGAACATCTAAACAAGCCTGACACATTCTGGAATAAAGTCCCATGGATGGATGAAGTTAAAATAGAATTTTATGGTAACAAGGAGAAAAAAGGGAGCGGAATTTCATAAAAAAGGACACCTCTCCATCTGCTAAACATGGGAGAGGATCAGTCATGCTTTGGGCTTGTGCTCCAAACAGTTTCACTGGTAGAGGGAAGATCAGATTCAACTCAGCAAACGTCACACCATTTGTAAGCTGAAGATGAAAAAAGATGGCTTCTACAACAGGATAAGGATCCGAAACACACTTCAAAATCCACAATGGGTCACCTCGAGAGGTGTCCGCCAACGTTTTTGCCATGGCCCTCGCAGTCCCACGCTCTAAACATCATCAAGAACCTGTGGGCAGAACTCAAGAGGGCAGTGCATGTACAGTGAGATGGCCCAAGAATATCACAGAACTAGACACCTTTTGCTAGAAAGAATGGGTGAAAATCCCATAAACTAGCTGGTTATAAAAAGCATTTACAAATTGTGATACTTGTGATGCAAACTTTTGCTATTGGCCTTTTAACTGTTTTGTTATTCTGAAACTGTAAAAGATGGGGGAAATAATCTTAAAAATATTACAGAAACGTGTCATCTTTACCTTATTTCCAAAAGGTGTAAAGTTAATCTTTTATTTTCTTAGTTATTTTCTACAGTAGCATATATTTTGACTAGGGGTGCCCAAATTTTTGGGTGTCACTCCCATGCTTCTGGCACTGGGTCGCAGTGACCTGGCTTCTATCCTGGGAGTCCTGGCGCCCAAGGCAGGGGACACTGTGTGGGCTGCCCATCCCCCACAGCGCACTGGCTCACTGTGCATGAATTAGAAGCAGCATTTCAGCTGAACTGCATGTCTTTGCAGTGTGGGAGGAGTACACAGGCTGCAAAAGAACATGACAACTCCACACACTGTACAACATCTGTCTCGCCATTTTGGTGAAAATGTAGATTTCTTGGCATAATAAATGGCTTTTAATGTTACTTATTTCAATGTAACATACTATATTCGTAATTTTCTGAATTCACTGAATTCACAAAAAAAACAAAACATAAACACAAAAAAACGTCAGTGACATGCATCATTTGATATGGAAACAATGCCCTTCATTTCATACAAGCTTAGAATAAAACTTTTATATTTCATTGAATATATTCTAAAAATCAAATCAAAATGTTATTTGTCACATGCACAGTTACATTCAGTACAGTGTGAAACGATTGGTTGCCAGACTCCTGGAAGCTTATGTATGAAAAAGAGAAAATAGGGTAATAATCATAAATAGACAATAATCATAAATAGCAAAAATTTATGTGCAATCAGCAGTAAAGTGTCAGCTGGTAAAAGGCAAGTAATATTTAAGTCAGTATTCACATAGGCAAACAACAATGGGAGCTGGTCATATATACAAGTAGGCAACATTAAGAACATAATGATGTCATTAAGGACATGCATGATATATGACGAGTAGCTAGGGGGACCCAACACATTGCTGGGAATCATGTGGAATTCGTTATTCAGAATTCAATCGATACACTTATTAAATGTATGTGTTTGTTTAGCTTCACCTGCTCGTTTGTGGTTGACCTCTGGCTATAAGCCCCCATGTGAAGTTAGGAGACCTTCTTGCTTACTCTGTGATGGGTGAGCCTCTTCAACCGGTGTTGCAACAGCAATAAAAAGAGAACGATCACTCCTCTGGGAGGCAATTCAGTAAAGCAAAGAAGACACAGAAGTCTGTAAGAGTCTCAGAAGCATTAAAGTGGCTTGTAGGCCCCTCTCCACTGAATAGATCACTTGCCTTTAATGACTTCTCCATGGGATGTCTTGGAGATGCATGGCTTTTCCTTTTGCCTTCCAGAGTTTCCATCTGGAATGCAAAGACTGGGGAGCAGGGGGTGCAGGGGCAGCAAAACGCACATTATCAGCACCGGCCGGCACCGCAAAGCCAAGGGGAGCTGCGCAGTCCTGCGAAGCTGCAGAGGCCTGGCTGCACGGACTCTCCGGCCCCTTGTCGGGCTGGCCAGGTCCTCAGCGCCGCGCCTGACACACTGGGGACGCGGCCCTTACTTATGCAGCCGTGCAGAGGCAGAGATGGATGTGCCTTCGCGATGGCGCGGTAATGCATTGCTGCCTCTCGCCAGCATCGTTAGTACTGCCAACGCTCAGCCGAGAGAGAGAGAGAGAGGGAGAGAGAGAGAGAGAGAGATTTACACCATTGCATCTTATAATAAACAGTCCATCGTTGCCTAATTAAAGGGCCATTTTAGACCTCGATACAGTAAAGTGCAACTGAGAGCGGAGGCTGTAATCTGGGTTCCTTTCCTTGCAAAATAACTAGCATAGACGCAGGTTCAAAAGATGTATTGGAATCAGTATTGAAGCCTCCAAAGATTTACTAACCACTTCTGTGAATAGGGGCAGGAAAGCACTGACTCCAGTGCATGTGTCTGAGCTCATGCGTTACGTGAAGCCTGCTGTGACTGAGCTAAACGTCCCCTTTCCATGTTGTTACGTATCACTCCCACGCTGAAATTTAACCAGAATTGAATGTATTTGTATTTATTTCACCTTTAATGCTATATGAAATACATATATAGCAGTAAGTACGTTACATAAGTTAATATTATTCATAAATGTCACATATATATACTGTATATCATACAACCACTTATTCAACACTGAGTTGCAAGGTTGCTTAAACATAATCAAAAATACGTTTATAACCCCAATTCTAATGGTTGATTTAGAACCCTACTGTCTCCTGTTACTGCGCTCCGATTTGCTGCATAACACATGATAAGATCATTTAAAATTCATTTTCAGGCTCATCCTGTTCTCCCACTGGAGAGCTAAATGATATTTTCTAGCCGTCCTTTGAAATAGCTAAGGGCCTCGATCCTCAGCTGCTCGCGTCGCTTTCAGCGCTTGTAGTGTCATTATGATCCCTTTGTTAGTGACGCAAATCAGAAAGTTGGATTTCTAAGACAGTTATTAGGCATACAGTGTGATTGTGGACTAAAGGACAGATCTACAAAGAAAAAATACAAACAAATGCCAACTCTAGAGTTGCTTAAAATGGACATTTTTAGTATTTTATCTGGCCAAACAATAAGCATAAGGCTTACAAAGAAGGCAATGTTTCCCCCCTAGTGCATGACATGTAGAAGTAACAGAAATTAATTTATAAATAGAAACCAAAATGAGCAACTGCTTGCACATTTTTAGTAGATTTAAAATAAACTGGCTATTTCTCTTCCATCTCTATTCACATGCACATACTGTATATGAGACTAGTGGAGGTCACAGACAGCTGTGACCTGCCAGGTCATTAAAATCCCCCCCCCCCCCAGCATGTTAAAACTACATGACATGCATTTTCTCAGCCCCTATTGTAAATACATGCTTAATGCCCTCCAATCCATCCCTGACACTGAACTGAAAATGGCAATGAATTGTACTCTAAACAAAACAATATTTAGTTGTCGGTTAAATTTGTATTACTCTAAAAAGATGTAATTCGTACTTGAAATGCTGCATGGCTCGTTTAAAAAGAAGCAGGGTGAGATGGGAGTGGTCCTGCACTCACTGACAAGGACAGGACTAGCAAGACATGAGTGACTTACAAAGGATGACGGCTGTTCATGTACGCTGAGAAAAAGCGCGTGTGGTCAGTCTCCTGGAGCCTCTGCCCCAAACTGCCTCTGCACTCGCCTTGTGGTTATGGCCTTAGGACATGCGCTTCATCACTGCGAAGATGGACTGATATGTTGTTATCGGATGTTATCATTAATATTTTATTTGGCTTTGGCTGACAGTGTGGACTGACCCAGTGGCTGTATGGGTTTGAAGGGGAAAAAATGGCTGATTCAGAATATAATATATTTTGGTCATTATACATGTGCAATGAAACGCTTATCTGTCCATCCTTCCATCCATCCATCCATCCATCCATTTTTAATTGCTTTTAGAAAAAGATATTCTCTCTCCTTTATGCTGGACACAAATGATTACACCACCTATTCTAAGGAAAATAAAATCACAAAGGGTCATACAAGAACAAGATTATTATTCTAAACCTATGATTATGGTGGACTTTGTTCTTTAAAATAAGTTAATTATTAGTAATTTTGATTAAAAAAAATATATATACAGTATATTAAAAACATTCTTTTTAATTTCTCTACACTTAGACTGGGTGGTTCATCTGTGATTGATGGAGCTTATAACTATAGATGTAGTTTTTGAGTGCACCCAGTCATACAGTAAGTAGGCAATTTGATGTAAAAGCTTTTGCTTTGGAGGTTTAGTATCCCAAACATCTGTCACCAAGCACAGAGTCGTCATCAACAAGGGGTGATTCGGGCGACCCTGGATTTTAATGCCTGTTTCATTATTAACTGAAATATTTCTGAGTGTGGAGAAAAAATAGGGAGGATTGCTAGCTGCTCCTGTTCAACTGAATGTGTTTAGCTTTTCAATTATTTGCATTATTACGACCCCCAAGAGTAGTTTACTCTTAATGCATATCTGGTGGATGTTTGTTTGGGGTACGTCATTCTGTTCCTGGCTCTGCCCGCTATTACATTTTATACCTCTCCATTTTGATCGGCTGTTTTCCTTTTTCTTCCTTTCATCATTTCCTTTATAAGGCCTGTCCAGAGCAGAACAGCAGGCCATTGCTTTGGGATTTGCCTTGTACTTCTTGTGTTGCTGATATTCATTGTGCTTGACCCCTGTTGTTGTTGACAGTAATATTGTTCAGCCTGCCTTGGGTTCGGTTACTTGGTATTTTATTTTTTGGAAATAGCCTGTAAATATCTGTGAATATTGTGTTTACCGTGTGTAGCTGCGGAAGTGGGGAGTGTGATGCCATTTATACTTTGCAAAAATTCTCTCACTGTTTGGAAGGTAGTTACGGAGATGGGTAAGTTTTGTGTGCTTGTCTTTTTGTTTGGGTTGGATATAAGAGTGTTTTTTTTTTCTAGTTAGAGGTGTTTTGTTTGTTATTTTGGCCTTGTGGCTCTTGAAGTGATTTCCTGGGGTAAAAAAATCCCAAGCACTAATGCAGCAGTGGTCTGACTTCACTTTCTGTTGCACCTGACCCCGGACCGGGACGTGACAGCAACCTTTTATATTAATATGTTCCATGTGTTGGCGGGTTTAACTATTTAACTACTACCAGGGGCTTGTTTCACAAAGCAGTATTTCTTGCTTAGCCAGATAACTTGCCAGATTTAAGGTAGTCTGGGCTAAATAGACCTTATTTTCATCAACTTACAATTAGCCCAGACTACCTTAAATCTGGCAAGTTATCTGGCTAAGCAAGTAATCCTGCTTTGTGAAACAGGCCCCAGAGTGACAGGTGGAGTGAGGGTCAAGTTAAGGGGTGTTTTGATTCAAGAAATTAGCTAAAACACAGCTAGCTGTGTTTCTCCACAGCTCTCTATTTCCTAAATAATACGAGGAAAGAAATCCACATGATGGCTATGAGATGCACTACTGGATGGTGGAGGAGACCCACAGCAAATCTGAGAGCTTCTGCGATTAAAGCCGATGTACAGGGTTAGTTGAAATGCAGGTACAGAAGGAAAGCGAGAGCAGCTGTTAGACCAGAGCTTCAGCGGGGCTTCTGGAGCTCTTGTCAGTGCTCTGTACAGGGGGTTGCATCACTTAAGTAACCCTCAGAGAGGCTGAAACAGCCCCCCCCATTACACAATACAGGTTTCACTGGAATTTGGCAGGGGGGGGGGTGAGTACTTCATATACATCACCCTGCTACCTGCAGTCTGCTACTTTCACGGAGTACTTTCCAAAAGCTGTGTTTGCCTACAAAACATCATCGCCTTTACCAAGGATGACTTGGGGAAAGACTATCTGGTGCAGCCAAGCTGAAACGGAAATTAATAATTGCAAGGAAGGAAGGCGGCACAGAAAGTGAAGCTCTCTCTGTGTTTCTAGCTGCTAGTACAAGCTTTTTAATTGTCAGACTGATTAGTAATACTAAAAGTGTCCTTGCTGCTAAACTTCCGCATTGGATCTGACAAGATAATGCAGGAAGAGTGTGTACCTATAGTGTGATCAGCAGAATCACTTTAAATCAAAAGATGAAATATCTATTACACAAAGCGTTACTAGGTAACAACAATTATTTGGAGTAGCAGTTTATTTCAAATTAGAAGTTACCATTTGCAGTCTTTGGATGGGATTCCAAATCCTTTCACCAGACACACACCATTCACCGCCAGACAGTTTTAATCAGAGTGTGGATTGAAGGATTTTTGCATATTAATTAATTTTCTTTGTTTCCGAGAGCTGTACGATTACCACGAGGTGAAGGGATGTGCTTTCGCTGCATATGGATTTCAGAGGATGCGAATTTGTCGACATCTGCTTTCTCGCGGTGTTTCTGCTGAAGCTGCGGGTAAAATTATAATCTTCAAGTCCTTGCTGGAAACAAGGTCACTTGATGCCTCTGTTTGTACATATTGAGTCACTGGCCCATAAATGAAATATTACTTGCCTTTCCAGCCTGATCCAGGTTTAAAATGCGATATCTTTTAAAGCTCATTCCACATACTGGTTTATCTGTAATTAGTTCTGCCTTGCAATGATGGCGCTGCCCTTAAAATGCATTGTCTTTTACTGCAAATGTTGAAAAGGTTAAAAGTGAGTATGAAAGCAAAGCTAAACTGCCTCAAATAATCCCTCCATCTATACACACATCTATCTATCAGTCCATTCACCCTCTAAGCATTTATTCACTTGCCCTGTGCTGGATTAGTGCTTGGCAGATAAAGGGATAACTTTCATTGAAAAATTTAATGCAAACCAAAATAAAAACACCTTGTATTATGAGCTGGTAGAAACAAAATAATGACGGGGTGAGTTTCTATCATTTGTTATTTCTCATGGCGCTGGAGCAGAAATGACGAAGCCAGTGAACGTACTGCTCTGCACTGGAGCAGAAATGGCCCACCAGCAGAAGCCAGTGAACGTACTGCTCTGCACTGGAGCAGAAGTGGCCCAAGAGCAGAAGCCCGTGAATGGACTGCACTGCTTATTGGGTCAGCTGGGTGGATTCTGGAGGTGAAGCATTTTGAGGCCTGCTCCGTAGAGGGGGATTCGGAGAGACTTATTAGGTATGCTCAGCTTACAGTTCTCTTTTTCATAGATATTGTTCATACACAGTAGACCTGCAGTATGTCAACGTCCAGGGTGGGAATGTCTGAGTTAATATGTGTGTTACAGTCAGATTTCAGCCCACTTTATGCTCCCCTCAGCACACTTGCCAAAGACAGACATAAAGTGGCCTTTCATGCACGTATTAGAATGCTGCATGCACGTCCCAGTCGTGTTTCGTGAGGATAAACAAGCGAGGGGGAAATGACAAGAAGCCAGCAGCTAATGCACACAAGGTTACACACAACCTGAAGGCCTGCAAGGAAATAATTAGTACTTCAAGTCACATAAAAAAATCAAAAGCAACCAAAAGGAAAAACAAACCACATGATGCAGTCACAAGACTCTCAGTTGTGAAGATTCTTAAGATCAGAAATACATAATTCTAGATAAAATGTACTGCAAAAAGTGCCATAGTAATATTTTGTATGTATCTTTACTGCATTTGGGATTATATTATTTTCTATGCATTGATAGTATATACTACTTTAAGTACCAAAAAGAAATCTCGAGAACCCCTTTTAGTTATTTTCTAATTATAAAAAGGGTGTTTGGGGATGACACTGTTTCTCCATCCCTGGTGTTTAAAACCTATTCGGAGGTGTGGAGAAGAATCATGTTATAAAAGCACATTTCCATTTTAAATCATATTCACATGGTACACATGATCATCAAGAAAATCTGAGATAATGTAGCAGATTGCTTCTCATTAGATTCCCTCACAATTTAAGTAATTACATGTATAATTAAGTAAGTACTGAAATATAATGTGAAATCCATATAATTGTAATGATGATGATCATCATTTATTATTATTATTATTATTATTATTATTATTATTATTATTATTCTTATTATTATTATTATTATTATTATTAGGCATAGTAGTGGTAGTAGTAGTGGTAGTAGTATTACCGTAATAGAAGTATTGGTAATATTAGCTTGGTGTGCACCTCACAACCTCCGGATTAATGAATTATAGTACATTACTGAGGACTCAATGAAGACACTGCAATTTCCATTTCAGTAAAGTACTGAG
Source organism: Hyperopisus bebe (assembly GCA_026777045.1). NCBI lineage: Eukaryota > Metazoa > Chordata > Actinopteri > Osteoglossiformes > Mormyridae > Hyperopisus > Hyperopisus bebe. Next base: position 8,935,444 of record JAODJW010000045.1, read on the forward strand.
AGCTCGGCAAAGGCTCTGCAGTATCCATTTCAGTACAGTACTGTGAACTCAGTGATGGCTCTGCAGTCTCCATTTTAGTACAGTACTGAGAGCTTGGCGAAGGCTCTGCAATCCCTATTTCAGTACAGTACTGAGAGCTCAGTGAATGCTCTGCAATCTCTATTTCAGTACAGTACTGAGAGCTTGGCAAAGGCTCTGCAGTCTCCATTTCAGTACAGTACTGTGAGCTCAGTGATGGCTCTGCAACCCCCATTTCAGTACAGTACTAAGATACCAGTGAAAGCTTTGCACTCTCCATTTCTGTACTCTGAGGTGTTGTGATATGCGAGTAGCCTTATTTGTACTTTCTTTGATTGACTGTCTGTGAAAGTCCCTGATTATAAACAGCAATCCTTAGGTTCAGTATGGTTCACAGCCCTTCTCCAATACATTTCGCTGAAGTGCTACTTTTATCCAAAGCAACAATATTCACAATTTATTCAGCTGGAAATCTGGTTAAATGTTTTACTCAAGGGTTCCACATTGCAGGGCTCTTTAAGAGGAGTTGAGGAGTTGAAATGACAACATTCACTTCTCATTTTTGTGTTTTTCCACAAAATGTAATAAAAGAGAATGTATATGATAATTAACCACATGTGCATTTAATTATATTTCAGTCACAATTTGTTGTGCAGGCAGAGCAACAAATTATGAGTGAATGCACATGTGATTAATGTTGTGCTACTGAGACACCAGCAAAAACAGCAGCTGCTTATACTTATATTTGCATTACATTTACATTTATTTAGCAGATGCTTTTGTCCAAAGCAATATACAAGTGAGGCAAATAGCACATTACAAGCATATGGCTGTCAAGGAGTCAACTAGGCATAAGTGCAGCTAAGCTGAGCTTCAGCTGAATGCCCAGTTACAAGCAGAAACGTAATGGTACGATTTAATCAAAAGATAAAATGCAACCCAAGCATTCAGGGAACATAAGCGACCAGCCAGGGAACATACAGCGGTGAGTACTTGTGCCACAAGGGTGTCATCATGAACATCACTGTTGTACAGAGTTCCCATCAAAGCAGTGTTCGTTCACAATAATGTTCACAGATTATTACAGACAATTGGGATAAATGTGTATGGAGCATCAAGGGCATTCCTCAGATGACAGGCTATGGACAAAATGTTTGAATGACGTTTGTCATGATTTAAATCACTCATTGGAAAATGACTATTACTGATTGGTGACCTCTATTCGCTATCTCTTTATGACAGTACTACCCCTTTCTATTTAAATTAAGAATACTTTATTGCTTCTGGATATTACTTTTATCTATAGGTAATGTACTTTGCGCTTTAAACAACTAATGAACTTAATATTGATAAGAATAAATCCTGGTAGTGATGATCATTGTGCATGTAGTTATTTTTATAGTTGTTATATTGTTGCCTGTGTCTAAAATGTCACAGATGTTTTCACTCCAGACACTGCAAACCAGCTTGCAAGTTTCCAGTGCAGAGGTGGTAATAACAGTGCAGCCAGCTTAATCCAGCTGACTTTATCCAGCAGGGTTTATCCGGCTGACTTTATTCAGCAGGCTTTATCCAGCTGACTTTATTCAGCAGGCTTTATCCAACTGGTTTTATCTGGTGGATTTAATTCAGCTGGGTTTATCAGACTGGCTTTATCTGGTGGGCTTAATCCAGCTGGCTTCATCCGACTGGCTGTATCCAATGGGCTTTATCCAACGGGCTTTATCCAGCGGGCTTTATCCAACTGGCTTTATTCAGCAAGCTTTACTCAGCCACCCTTATCCAACAGGCGTAATCCAGCTGGCTTTATCCGACTGGCTCTATCCGCCTGGGTTTATCCGACGGGCTTTATCTGGTGGGCTTTATCCAGCAGGCCTAATCCGGCCTACTTTATCCAGCAGGTTTTATTCTGCGGGCCTTATCCCAGTCCATCTATTTCACACTACCAGGCAGGCAGGCCTTTGCTTGCAGTCCCTGTACTTCACACTACTGGGCAGGCAGGCCTTTGCTCCCAGTCCCTCTATTTCATACTACTGGGCAGGCACCCAGTGTCTCTATTTACATGACTGGGCCTTTGCTACCAGTCTCTCCATTTTGCACTACTGTCAGTTAACAGGTGACCACTATGTCCTCCTGTGTGAAAATACACTCACCTAAAGGATTATTAGGAAAACCTGTTCAATTTCTCATTAATGCAATTATCTAATCAACCAATCACATGGCAGTTGCTTCAATGCATTTAGGGGTGT
>JAODJW010000045.1:8937810-8961362 GCA_026777045.1 Hyperopisus bebe
GGCAGTTCTGAAGACGAAAGGGGGTCAAACACCGTATTAGTATGGTGTTCCTAATAATCCTTTAGGTGAGTGTATATCATTAATATTATCATTATCGCATGTCATTTATGTCACCGTCACCATTTCTGAAAGGTAATCAAACAGGCAGACAAACTGAAAGCTAATTTCAAGTATACCTTCAAGTATATCCCCCCCCCCCCAAGCTAGGGCCGTGCACAATGCTGAGCCATGCACAGGAGTCTGCACTGATCTTACATCATTAACAGGTAAAACCACAGGGATACATTATTGATTTCTTCCCAGTGGTGCTGAGTGGCAGGTCACATCTCTAATGACCAGAATAGATCTTTTGATTGACTGTGGCTATTGCTGTCATTCTGTGGTGTACATACCATATGCTGACCAATATAATACCATAGCCAGGGGTCCTGCCTTTGCTGGACTAATTCACAGAAATGCAAAAACAGGAAACAAACTATTATTCTGCAGTTTGCTAGTAATCATTTCACATTTTGTCATATTGAAATTCAATTAGATTCATTCTCATTTAGCATCTTTCACAACACAGTTGCCCAAAGGCACTTAGCAACACAAGACACTTAACAATTGTGTGGTAAAATGCATTATTAGCACACAGATACTAAAATGTTCGTGATACAGGGAAACAAGGAAGAATGAAACATGCCAGACGGCAATCCCAGATAGCATGGCCGTATGGGGCCCATGTGGGAAGGCTACCTGGGATGTTACATAGGAACCAAGAGGAGAACCAAGAGGAGAACCAAGAGGAGAACCAAGAGGAGGAAAGTGAAAGAAACCATGGGGGTGCAAGGTCGACTGCCCAGCCCCCTCCCAGACACACCACAATTAAATGATACAAAGAAAACAGTCTTCTGCACATCGGTATGATTGGTGTGTGGCGTTCAGTAGAAGAAAACACTGCCTTCATTAAACTGCTCACTACAAAGGCCGTGGATTTCTGGTAAGACGCATTTCTGTTTAATCTTTCTAAGGTATTTTTTGGCACTTCAATCACCACAGAAAGAATGCCATTCAGTCCTATTATATTTGAGAGAAGCCCGACAATCCTACAGCCAATATCTCCAACACTAGGAGATACTAACACTAAAGCTCCTCTAAAAAATGTGTTTTTTCTCAGGTTTTGGGGTGAACTGTCCCTTTAACCCTTCTGTGTCCCATCCATCCATCTATCCATCCATCCATCCATCCAGGGGCACAGGAAATAGGGGGCAGGGCAGGGTGGGACACGTACCCCCAATATTTAAGTTGGCTTCATTTGTTAAATTGTTATTAGGTTGTGTCCCCCCCCCACCCCCAACATCAAACTCTCTCCTATGCCATGGCATCCATCCATAGACAAATTACTTATCGTGTATATGATATTAAAATTGAAACATAAGAATACACTTATAAGCACTAATATCGAGCATCCAGAGAGCATAAGGACAAGCCAAAGTAATACTGCTACTTCCCACGGGTCGCTGCCTCATTCTCCTGAAGCTGGCAGCCACACCGCAGATTATTCTCACATTAAGCTGGGAAACATTTCTTTTCCTGACATACATAATTGTCTGCTGTAATACTCAGAGGACACCTCTGCTACTGGCCAATCTGTCAGCCGGAGTGATGGCAGGTATCTGCTGATCCATACCCTGCCCGTATCCTTGGCGACTTACCGCCGCTTCCCGGGGTGCGGCCGGTGCGGCAGACAGGAGCTGATCGGTGCCTTTATCAGTCAGCTTAGGGAGACTCGGGGCCAAGCAAAGACAAGGCCGAGATGGATGAGCCACGTGCCGAGCATTCCTGCCATTCTTAGATCAAGATGCTCTAATCTGTTACAGTAGAGACACAGAACGCTCCCTATGCATTCTAAATGCAGCACAGCTGCATGTACAACTTGTCTTCCTTTATCCTATTAAAATCCAAAGGAGATGTAGGCTGTTACAAGCAAACATCAGTATCCAAAACTATATTTTTAATTATTGCTCAGCATAACAGAACCTTAGCGTCCCTGACCGTTTTTTTTTTTTTTTTTTTTTTTTGCCTTTCTGCTACCCAAAATGCAGTCTGCATTTTTAAACTCAGTAATGGATTCGTATCACTAGCAGAATTAAATTTCTAAATGGTCTACACCTGGGTTCCTGTGTTGTGGCAGCCAAATGTGTGCGATAGAAGATAACTTGTGTGAATGCTGGGAGAAGCCCACTGAATGTTTTATAATAGATAGATTAAACTAGCCTCTTTTTGAATGGGTCATTCATCAACATGGCATATGCCTCCATATCCCTGCAGTTAAAGTTTTGTATAAATCCTTAATCATTCCGACACTAAGAATGGTATCGATTCATAAAACACGCCTGCATTAATAACTTGAGGAAAATTTAAATCTTTGTATAACTTTTGTCAAAACTGCTTTTCTCATATCGTGAATAAAATTAGGTGAAATGAAATGAGCATTTGTTGTAATCTATCCAGAAGGACAGCCATAAGCCCCTGTGACTGTGCATATTGCTCTTTGAATAACCACAGGATTTTAAGCCAAGCTAAGAATTACCCTGGTGCCAAAGGGTATTCAAGCAGTAACGCTGCTGTAGCTTTAATAACCCTTTTGATGAAAATGTGTTTATCATGATATGTCCTTTCGAGTTCTGCTCAGCCAATTCTCATTATACAAATATTATAGAATGAATAGTTGTTTTATTTAGCTATATAAAACCTGATTTGTTGCTTTTAAATATATAGTTGTAAATTTGGCATTAAGCAATATTTTGCTTGCAATAATATCAGTACCCGCATTACATTAGAAACATAAAGCAATTTTATCATAGAGCTGCACAGCGCCAGACTGATGCGGTTTTGTGTGTCATGGGCAACTTTGCGAGCTTACTTTGTTAAAATAAAGCTTAACAACATTTAAATATTTAGTAGATACTTTTATCTAAAGTGATGTACAATTTAAAACGCAAGATCCCCGGGGCAGATGGGGTTAAGGGTCTTGCTCAAGGGTGAAATCACTCTGTTGACCCTGGGATTTGACCAAAGGTCTTCTGGTCACCGAACCACACCCCCATAACCATGACTAAGAACTAGAAGTACCTTTATAAGTCTGATATTCATTTACCGGGATAAGCAGCAGAAAAGGGATGGATTGGTGAATGGATGGATGGATGGACGGATTTTTTTGTGAATTTACATACTAGATATTTAATAACAAAATAATTGTGATGTAATTTTGGCACCTCTATTTGAACTGTCACTGATGCACATTTCCTACTAGCCACAGGTAAGGGCTGGCCCACGTGAGGAGGGTCCAGGATTAGATTAATTGTCCCAATAGTTGCTTCTATCGTCTCCTTTCTTAGTTTCTGTCATGGCTCTGTGACAGGACTGCATTAAAAACTCAGCCCAAAACAATGAACACAGACACTGGTACAGAGGCGCACCCAAAAACGGCATACTATCTCTGTGTCAGGCCTTCTGCCCATCAGACACTGACACACAGGCACACCCAAAAACGGCCTACTCTCTCCGGGTCAGGCCTTCTGCCCGTCAGACACTGGCACAGAGGCACACCCAAAAAACAGCCTACTCTCTCCGGGTCAGGCTTTCTGCCCATCAGACACTGGCACAGAGGCACACCCAAAAAACGGCATACTCTCTCCGGGTCAGGCCTTCTGCCCGTCAGACACTGGCACAGAGGCACACCCAAAAAACGGCATACTCTCTCCGGGTCAGGCCTTCTGCCCGTCAGACACTGACACACAGGCACACCCAAAAACGGCATACTCCCTCCGTGTCAGGCCTTCTGCCTGTCAGCCTTTCCCTATGTAACTGTACTTCAAGGATTCGGAAATGACAGAACTGGGTTCGCTGACTGCAAGGCCTTTAAATGAGGCATCTGGGTTAGAATCAAGTACTGAATAGTGATGGGAACTGCTGAGAATGAGCATGTGACCCAAAGCAGGGTCAGACCAATAAGATCCGGGATGTTACGCTGACTCAGAAAGCCAAAGCACTGCCCAACATTCCAAACCCAAACACAAAACCTAAGGCTAAACTCCAAATGCCAGCTACGAAAACTGGTGACAGGAAAATTAACTCCCTGACTGAGTAGGTGAAAAATGACCTTACCTAAGACAGAGTGAAGACGGTGTGAACAGAGTAGCTTAAATAGATTGACTGATTAAGTACCAGCATAAGTAATGACTGAACTGGAGCAACTGGAGGTATGACTAAGGAGAAAAACCATCCCTACGGCAGTTAACATGTGTAAGAGAACTGAGGATGAATTTGATAGAAGCAGGTGATTCCTCACATTACAGACAGCAGCCCCAAATCCAAGCAATGACCAGAGGGACCAAGCAGCACTGGGATTCCTCAGTTCTGCGGCTGAAACCAATGGGATGGCAGAGAAGTGTGACAGGATGGCTGGACTGCAGGGACAATGAGCTGCAGAGGCACCATGGAAATTGCAGGGTTATGTCACACAGGGGAGGAAGTTGACTGGGAAAATAACTGGAAATTAGACTCAGACTGGTCCAGATAAGCATCTGGGATATGGTACACTTCTGAAGGACCTCATAGATGAACACCAGATACAGGGTGTCACATGGAAAAACCCAGGAATTCTCATCCTTTCTGCAATCTCCTCAAAAGGTTCCAAATACTAGCTCTCCTAATCCAGGATTGTGGCAAAACTGGAGAAGGGTGTAGTAAGTAGGGGGTCTGACAAGGAGACCTGAAAGGATGACTTTCATATGGAGAAAGATGGTAGGAATGGAGTCACGGATCTGGGCCTGCCCTTGTGTCACAGGTATCGGTCATCAGTCAGAAATTCTGGCATGTTGCTGCCAGTGTCTGGTACCTGATGACTATAGGTTTGAATTGCATTGTAATAATTGAATTTCATTATTTCACTGCTTATGCACCAGACATCAGACCTGCTCAAGGTTCCAGACCCAGGTGCCAGCAGCCACAAACCTAGTAGAGTGATCGCCTGTGGGGACAGGAACAGGAGCTTCGGGCTGTGGGTTAGTGACCAAAGCAGAAAACAACAGTGGCTGAACTGACTATAAAATTTTGCAAATATTCTTATCAGGGTAAATACTCACAGCAATCATTCTGAGGCGTAAGAGAGCCTGGCCCCAGGCCTGACTGACAGGCTCCACCTGTCAGCTGTGTTAAGGAGACTCATTCTGATAGGCTGAGGCGTAAGAGAGCCTGGCCCCGGGCCTGAGTAACAGGCTCCACCTGTCAGCTGTGTTAAGGAGACTCATTCTGATAGGCTGAGGCGTAAGAGAGCCTGGCCCCAGGCCTGACTGACAGGCTCCACCTCTCAGCTGTGTTAAGGACACTAATTCTGATAGGCTGAGGCGTAAGAGAGCCTGGCCCCAGGCCTGACTGACAGGCTCCACCTCTCATCTGTGTTAAGGAGGCTGTGTCCTTTGAAGAATGCAGCCCCTAAATTTGGACACGGCTAACACTTAATATGTAGCTCTTGGCCTACTGGACAAAATTAGTTTGCATATAGACTTCCAAAAAAACATCTTCTGCTAAAGGTGAGTGAGCCTCTCTGTTGCTTTCCAACTGCAGATAAACTTTCACAGAGATGAGAAATAGTACCACGGATGCACACGTCTAGTCTGCTTTATTTAGCAATATTCCATCTTCCACACGTACACAAACACACAGAATGATAATTTTGAGTTCAAACATAGTTGACTTATCTGTTTGAGTTGTGACATTTGCATTTGCTGTTTGTATGTTATCTTCAGTTCCACTGCGAGTGACTGATGGATGAAGGACCCTAGCACTGCATGTGCCTGGCTCAGAGGTGCACTGTGAGTGATTCAGGGGTGAAGGACCCTAGCACTGCATGTGCCTGGCTCAGAGGTGCACTGTGAGTGACATTGAGAGGTACTAGATGAATTTTAAGGGATTTTTTTATATATATATATAACATTTATACTGACTAAGCAGGCATGTGGGTGACAGGGAAAATATATATATTGGGAGTTAATTATTAGGATAACGTTCTGTTTGAATATTTAAGAACCCTAACTTTCTGAAGGTAGGTTGACACGGATGTTGTGATGCAGCGTGTGGCAACCCTAAGACAAATTTATATATTATACCAGTATCTTTTTTCTTTCTGTGCGCCATTTCACTTTGTGTTGAGGACATACAAATAAACCACAACTGTGATAAAGTGCTCATGAGATTTTGCTATTCTGTTAATATGCTTTTTCACCACAAGAAGGCAGTGCTATGTGTGCTCATGTGACAGTACTGTTTGGGCAAAGTCTAGGCAGGGCAGAATTGAAACTTTTGGAACAAAACACAACAGAAAAGAGCTTACCTGTATCGTTTATCCTGAGTTATGTTTAGGCAGGAATTGATGTTGCTCTATGTAGTGTTTGTTTTACCTGTCCTCTGAGAGGAACGCCAGACAGCACACTTACATTTCCTTAATTGCACATTTGGACCTGCCACATTTAACGCCGGTGGGACCTCCCTCCCGCAAGGTGCTATGCCAAATCACTACCGGACATGATGAAGTCATCGATCATGAGTGTAGCCCAGCTGACATGAGGGTAGTCATCATCCAGCTCACTAATTGGATACACACAAAATTATTGGAAAGCAGAGTCAAAGAGCTAAGGCAGTCTACCGGTACCTAATAATCAAATCCAGTGACAAGCAAATACCAGCCAAGACTAACCCATTCAGCACCTCAGCAAATAAATTGTGTTACTATTCTGGTATTCCAAACTGTTGTGACTTGCGGGACGAAGGACTCGTGGGCAGGCGATTTGGAGAACAAAATGGGGTTTTCTTGAACAGAACAGGGAAAAGGCCTGGCCTGGCCTGCACATCCCTCAACACGCCACATCACACCACCAGCATAGCAACACACAACACAGAGTTCCCCAATGGGAAGGTCCTGGACCTGGCCTGCACATCCCTCAACACGCCACATCACACCGCCAGCATAGCAACACATAGCACAGAGTTCCCCGATGAGAAGGTCCTGGACCTGGCCTGCACATCCCTCAACATGCCACATCACGCCACCAGCATAGCAACACACAGCACAGAGTTCCCTGATGGGAAGGTCCTGGACCTGGCCTGGCCTGCACCTCCTTCAAGACACCGCATCACGCCGCCAGCATAGCAACACACAGCACAGAGTTCCCTGAAGGGAAGGTCCTGGACACGGCCTGTTCTGTCCACTGGAGTTATCGAGTGGGAAGCAGTGTATGGCCAGGGTTACATTAATGCATAATTATTAGTCAAAGCCCTACGCCTTTATTATTTAGATGTGGCCAGTAATCTATCTCTCAAGCGCACTCTTATCTCAACTGTTGTTAGTGGCCAATGCTCTGCAAGTCTCCATTAGGTTTCTGTGTGTGGAGTTTGCATGCTCTCCCCATGTCATTGTAGGGTTTCCTCTAGGTACTCCGGTTTCCCCCCACAGTCCAAAAACATGCTGAGGCTACAGTTACCAAACTGCCTGCAGGTGTGAGTGAATGGTGTGTGTGAGTGTCATACAACGGGTTAGTGTGCAGGGCTGCCAGCTTCCGTCAGCCGGCTAAGGTGAGATTTTCCCTGCACATGCATTTACAGTACATGTATTTAATTTTAATTACCTTTAATTATCATTATAAACAGTCTGCAGGGTTTACAAACTACCCCAATGCTTTTGATGTATTAATTTTATGTATATAATGGATTAATAGATTTGCTATTAAATTTCTTTGATGGGCGAGACCCTGAAAGCATGAGTGTCTCACCAGTCGTGTGAGAGCTGGCAACCCTGTCTGTGGCAATTACTATCTAGCTAATCATTGTTCCAACAGCTCCTAATTAAGGTTACCTAAGTGACTATGATGGTTATCTGAGTTTCTAATTTTAAAATAAAAGATCAGTTAAATCGTCAAGTGGAAATTAACTTAAAAAAATAAAGCTTGTAACACTCATTTCCTTTTTATCAGAGCTAATATTAGTATTGGTGTAAGCAGAGTTGTTAATTCAGCATACACAGGAGTGTCGGGAAGCAGAATTACATAGTGATGCAAAAACATCACCTTGAGTATGCTGTGGATGTGTCAGCTATATATTTAGTGCCAGAATTAATACAATGGCCATTCTAAAGAACTGTCGTTCCTTTTTAAATTATCATTTATTTATTTATTTTATAAGTGTCTGTGATGAACGTGTCAATTTTTAAAACTATAAATGTCTCCTGATGTATCACACTTTTTAAAGACACAAAAGAATCTGAGCCACTGGATAGACAAGCATTATTATTATGATCTTGCTAAACTGTTATTCCGCCCCTTGTTAATCCTCAGCCCAGCTCCATATCTAGCCATGTGGTGTACTGTAGGCTAGCGGGGTCAATTTGTACCAGGAGCCACTGGCCCAGACCCACAGGTCTGGGTTTGATAACATGGGGATTGAGTTAGTAATCCGTATCACCACTTTTCAAAACTTGCTAAAAAGCCAGTTTTTCAGATGCAAAGTTCCTTCAAGGGTTACGGTAACCAAACCATATAATTCATCACTGACTACCTTCTGTTGATATTTTCCTTTTCTGTGTGAAAGGAAGAGGGTCTGATGAAGATCCCAAAGGGAGGATATGTTAGTGGAGAATCCAATTAGTGCAAAAGCTGTAGCATATTACCGTATCAAACACAGGCCTTGCACTGGATGAATGGGTCCCAGCTGCAAACGTGGAGCGCACCAGTCTATGCCAGGATATACCTGCATTATTGCACCAAAGAATCACTGGCTTTGCTGGGTTAAATATGCTGCCATTCTCCATGTGCCTGGTAACAAAGCATTTGTGACTCTCATCCATGCGTACTTAGTAGCTAGAATCATCAGTGCTCTCATCTGCAGCGACCGTTGATTAAAGTCGTAATTCACCCAGTGTAGTGGTACTCTTGTGGTTAGCCGTACAGTCACACGTTTCACAATATCACACTGCATCCTGTCACAATAGATCAAATGAAAATATTAGCTTAAGGTCCTGTTTTCCCACTTTAAGGTCAGTATATGGTTTGCAGAAAGTAAGGGTGAAAATACATGTACTTGTTTCAGTTAGTAATAGATTTCCCTTTTTGGTATCACATGGTATGGCATAAATCTTAGTGTAATGTCTCTGAGGCACCAGACTGAATTTCCAGTTGTCCTCAGCTTTCACACATCAGAAATACCTTTGTGAAAATTAACGCCTTTATTACATCTTCCTGGATGTTATCGCAATGCATATTTCTTTTCAAATATCATGCATATAGTTTTACTACATTTAACAAAAATGTTATAAGCATAATGAGCATGGAATAAAAAGTCAATAATTCAAACTTTCCTTTGCTACTATAAAGTGTGACTTTCTCTTTTAACAAAGAATATTTTCCCATCAGTTCCATTAAAGCCCAGAGATGTGTGGCAGTGCTTGTAATGTGTCTTATACGTCTCTCTCCTTGTGCACACGGCTGTCATCAGGAACATGGAGGATGGATCTTCAGAGCATTATCTCATTGCTTCCTCTGCTTGACAGTCCATTTCCTGTCCTCCATGCATCGCTGGACCTGCAAACAAGCATTCACTACATGGCAACCCGGCTACAGAAGCCGAACACACAGGGTCTCAACTGACTGAATATTTTGAGAATGCAAGCATTCTAACTTCATTCAACTTCAGTGACATTAAATTTCCATACTGTTTCATCTCTACATGTCAGTTTGTCCGTGTACTCAACATATGGCTGGGCAGTAGGTCTCACTATCTATGGTCCCGCCTGCAGAAAAGCAAAAGAGGAAGAGTTCAACTAATCAAAGTGCCAGATTCATTCTTCTTGCTTTCACCAACCTAAGAAAAAAGTCTGCCGGGCAAGGGGGGGAGTTGAGATTGTGAATTGAGTTATTGTATAATAACAATAATAATAATAATAATAATAACAAGAATAAAGCATTAATAAAACAGGCAAACAGATAGATAGATAGATAGATAGATAGATAGATAGAGTAGATAGATAGATAGATAGATAGATAGATAGATAGATAGATAGATTTTACTGTAGATAGATAAACATAATGTGAATCTCAAACACTGTCATTCCTTCTTTCCAAAATATTTCCTGAATAGGGGAGACTGGGTATGGTTGTAACACTTTTTGCTATAACTCACAAAATTTTTGAGCTAGAGTTTTAAAATCTTTATACAAAGTACCGGCATTTGTTTGCTACAAACTGCACCAAGTCAAACCTCTGCAAGAATATCACAGACCTCGTGAGTTCATGACAAATACATGGAGCTCCTTTGTTACAACTGACCCCACTACCAGGGTAGGATGTAACAGGTGCTGGAGTAAGTTGTAACAGTTAGACAAAAGAAGCAAAAGCACTGGCCACACTGTGCTATATGCTTCAAAAAGAGGTTTGTCGAAATAAGGAAAAATCTAGAACAATGTCTTTGTGACTGACCATAACTCAAATCCTCTACTCTGCTAGAACAAACTTCCTTAATGATATGTATGCTTAATCAAAACTCCAATACAGTGCATCTGTGCAAAAAACATCTATGACTAATAAAAATAATGTGTGTATGTGTGTATTCTTAATCAGAGTCACAATGCTGACAGATGAATCTTGATAACCCTGGAATACAGGCTTGGTGGGCCCAGAGACTATCAGTCCATAATACAGGTCTGCCACCTGAGTCAAATATTCTGCCAGCACCGTCTCCTGCACCTCAGAGAAAACTTTGTTGCTGCTGTGGTAATCTACACTGGGAAGGTCACTGGACCCCTGGTCTCTCAGCTTCTGCAGTGATTTGCAGTATCTGCTCAGTGTTACATGGCAAATCCCATATGCCTTCACAACTGACCTGACTGACTTGACCTTCCTTGTGACATCATCAAATACTTTTTTTATAACACTGGCAGGCACACCTCTTTCAGTTCTTTTTTCCACTGTTTAGACATTGTGTAAAATTATTAAAATCAAGAAAGTGCCCTTAGTTGTATGTAAGGGGATGGTTGTAACACTTATTACACTTATTACTTATTATAGGAAGTGTAACGGGTTATTTTGAAATTCCTAGAGTGCTACATAACAGTCTTAGCCACGCCCCCAAACATGCCATAACACTGTTAGCCACGCCCCACATGTGACGTAATAGTCTTAGCCACACCCCCAAACGTGACAGCACCCTTTCAAGCTCACTTTTTTGAAGTTATCCTGCTGCAGTATTTTTCCTATTCTGTATTCTTCTCAGATATATAATGTGGCGATTAGCTTCATGTTCGGCACCGTCACACCTGGAAATGATCTGACATTGAGACAAACACCAATCAGAAGTCAGCAAATTTTCACTATTCGGTGTAGCGATGATGTCAGGAGAGGCGATCCGTGGTGGCATTGGGGCAATTTAGAACACAACATCGGCACGGAATATTATTATTATTATTATCGACATTAATATTAATATTAATATTAATGATGATAATAATGATGATGGTATTGTTATTATTGGTAGTATCAATATTAATTGTTATTGTTATTAAAATTCAGTTCTATAGAAAACACAGTAATAATAAAATAGTACCATTCAAATGGATAAGATGCTGAAGTTGCATTCAACCTGTCGCACTGCAAAGAGCAGTACTGTCAGTAACAATGCAGAGATTTACTTTATAATTTAAAAGTGTTACGGTTTGGCAGGTGAAAGCGAGAGATAAATTGCAGTGTAATGTGGGAGTGCTTTCTGCCGGCATTTTTTGTCCTTCGGCATTCGGCGTCACTGGCGTCAGCTTCTGGGGCCACATGTCCGCACAATCAGGGTCCGAGTCGCAGAGACAGACCTCTGCATCATTAGCTGATCCTACAATTTATCAGGGAAATAATGACCCGTCATGCCCAGGGTAATTAAGGCCTATGGAATCTGTCGTGCAGTTTATCATTTCCCACGGAGTCTGGTTGTTTTATTAAAAGAACGTAATACAAACAAGGTCAATAAACTAAATGTGGTTAGGGTTAAATGTATGCGATGATTAAAATTATTAACAACTGAGTTGTGCTGACAGGCTTCATGTAACAAGTTTGTGACTTTAGCTAATAAACTATTAGCTCCTTCAATCAAATGTAATAATAATGACGATGAAGCTTTATTGGTCCCCACTCTGTCTGTTTACTCCCGTCTTACTGTCCATGACATTCAGACACATGTGTAGGTGAGAGCAAGATTGGCAGCGAAGGGCAGCCACCTGCAGCAGCACCCATGGAGCTGGGGGTTAAGGACCTTGATCAAGGGCCCACAGACATGTGACTACTCTGCTGTGACTGTTTTTTATGCACGATCACACAAATATAGGTTCTGTCCTTGGAGGGGAGTTGGAGAATGGATTCCTTAACTCAGTCATCTAGCATATGTGCATTTGTTAATTTAACAGCCACTTTTGTCCAAAGCAAAGTACAAACAACATATATTTTAGGCAAAAAGCTGTCAAGGAGCCAACCGACCAGCCTTAACATTAAAATCACTGGTAAAGTGAGTAACATTGATTGAAGTGAGGATCTGCTTGACTTAATGACTAGAAGACTGGGTCGGAATTTCTCCAAAATGGCAAGTCTTTTAGGGTGTTCCTGGTTTGTAGCGGTCAGTACCCAGCAAAAGTGGTCCAAGGAAGGTCAACTGGTGAACCAGGTGGAGTCATAGGTGCCCAAGGCTCATTGATGTGTGTGGGGAGCGAAGGCTGGCCCATCTGCTCTGATCCTACAGGAGAGATTCTGTAGCACAAATTGCTGAAAACCTTAAAGCTGGCTATCATAGGTAGGTGTCAGAACACAGTGCATCACCACTTGATGTGTACTGGGCTACATGGCCTCAGACCAGTCAGAAAGCCCATGCTGACCCCTGTCCTCCACCAACGCACCTACAATGAGCATGTGAGATTCAACACTGGACCATGTAGCAATGGAAGAAGGCGGCCTGTTGGGAGACGATGAGAAGAGACAAGGTGGTGTGTGATATGACAACATTTAAGGTGTCTGAAGGAATCATCTGCAGAAGTTAAAGAGCACAGGCTAGCAACCCTGACAGTGGAGATGAGGCACGAGATGACGAGTGCTGGACTAGGAGCTGGTGTTTTTTTTTAATGAATATATTGGACCAGGAGACAGCAGCAATGTGGTTAGAAAAGGAAAAACTATCCTTTAGAAAAGGATAACCATCATTAAACGTCATCTATTGCTACCTCGAGGTTCCTGGCAGACCTCAAAGGAGACAACATTGATGATCCAAGCCGTACAATGTTGTCCTAGTGAAGACATAAAGCTAGGTCTTTGAGATATTCAAGCGATCTGTCACCCAGGCTGCAATGTCATCAAGGCTTGTAGATGTCTGTGCTGAGACTATGGTTTGCTTTGGAGGAAAGATCAGGTAGAGCTGGATTTTATTTTAGGAACAGGAAAAGTCATGTGACTAGATGATCGGCTCTAGAGAGGTAGTGTGCATGTGCTGGGATTTGCATTCAAAGCACAGATTCCTCACTGATTCTTCCTATGACAACAGCAGGAACGTCACATTTTTTGGTTCAACACATCTCCATCCAGTCCTCAGATGCCTCAAGTCCTTGACATTCAGCAACAAGGGAAGGTGCAGGAAGAACTGGGATTACAATCCAGTATGTATGTATGTATGTATGTACTGTATGTATGTATGTATGTGCCTACAGAGGCTGACTAGGCTGCCATTTATTGTGATTAAAATTATCATAAAATAAATACACGTCCGTTCCAAAAAATGTATTCTCTGGATTAAAAGCAACAAAAATACAAACTTTATTAGTCACTAACCATATGTAAATTATAAGAAAGGTTAGCATCACCTTCCGAGGCTACAAGCTTTTTCGGTTCCCACAATGGGAAACGTTCAGACACATCCACCCATTGGCAGCTGCATCAAACATCAACTGTAGCTGTAAAAGAGCCTTGGATGACATTCCTGTGTGTTTATCATTATGCCTTTATCATCAGTGATATTTTAATGAATTACTGTCAAATTTCATAGTAGTTAAATTGAGAAATGGCTGACCCTACAAGCTGGGTTATCAATTAATTTTTACATAATGGACATTTCTCTGACGCTCCTACTTGTTAAACATGGGAAACCTTTTGCCATAAACGTTTGCCATAAACATTCAATATTTCCATATTCTTATTGGTTGTTGCTGAACCAATACACAAATCTCATTGGTTAGTAGCAGTTGTATTATTAAACTGTATTACTATGTAAGTGCTATTAAAAGGTTCTCTGGCAAAAGGGCTAAGCGGACATGTAATATTCCTTTGTTTCTTAAATAAGCCAGTTTTACAGTATGTGAATCTGTGCCATAGGAAGAAAACTAATAGGAGAAAATTGCTTTTGTTTCTTCACTCTATTCTCCTTAATTTTTTCTATTTGTCTTATAAAGTACATATTTCACCACTTTATTTGTGTGTTTTAAAATGATTTTTTAGCATTCTGATTCATTCTAGTTTGATGTGTATATTCACCTCCCATTCCGCCAGTGCTGAAAGCAGCTGTGACATTTTATCGCTTTCCGGGAGATTTCTTATTTTATTTAATGTCCGTACACAGGCACTGCATTTTGTCAAACACCAGGAGCAGAAAGCAGTTTTCCTTTTATTGACGTCATAAATTCCTTGCCCATGAAGGAACCATCTCACATGTATCTGAAATGCAGTTCAATGTGAATGTGTGGGGATGTTCATAATCATTTGCATTACTAAGAATAGATTGCAAAACCAAATTAAAAAGTACATATTTTTACTGATATGAATCATCTTTTTCTTACGTACTGCATATATTATGAGAGAGATTATCCATAAATAGCCTCATGAAAATAATGGTGTTCCTTATAAAGAGCTTTAATGGCACGCCGTGTACGCCACAGCCTGTATTCCGCGCGTCGTGTACGCCACAGCCTGTATTCCGCACGTTGTGTACGCCACAGCCTGTATTCCGCGCATTGTGTGCGCCACAGCCTGTATTCCGCGCATTGTGTGCGCCACAGCCTGTATTCCGCGCGTCGTGTGCGCCACAGCCTGTATTCCGCGCATCGTGTACGCCACAGCCTGTATTCCGCGCGCCGTGTACGCCACAGCCTGTATTTCGCGCATCGTGGTACGCCACAGCCTGTATTCCGCATGTTGTGTACGCCACAGCCTGTATTCCGCGTGTCGTGTACGCCACAGCCTGTATTCCGCATGTTGTGTACGCCACAGCCTGTATTCCGCGCGTCGTGGTACGCCGCGTGCCGTGTACACCACAGCCTGCCTGGACATTGCACATCATGTACAGCACAGCCTGTACGCCACGTGTCATGTACACCACAGATTGCCTGTACGCTGCACACTGTGAACACCAAAGCCTGCCTGCACACCGCGCACAGTGTACACCATAGCTTGTACGGCACTCGCTGTGAACACCACAGCCTGTCTTCTACATACCTCCCAATGTGAGTGTGCTGCAGACCTTCAGGCGTTGTGAATTGGAAGGAAGCATGCACTAAATGTGCACTAGTGTTGTGCTACTGCCATCTGCTGTACAGGAGTGGTGTAGCTTCATCCTGTGCCAGGCCCACTGTGTGCTCATTGCTTACACACATGGAGGATATGATTTGCTACCACTGTGTGAACACCCTGAAGGACAGGGGAACTCCTCATTCTTTTTGGTGCTGGCATTCTCGCCAAGGGTATGCTACACCTGAGCCTATTGTGTTGATATAGATTTAATGCATGTTTCAATGCAAATTCTGTTTGTCTACTTTTTTTTCCTTCACTGGAATAGTACTTTATAAACTGTAGTATTAAATGCTCGCTGAAAGATGTATTAAGGAAGCTTAAGCTTTGTATTAGTCATGATTGGCGTAAGGGCAAATTAAAAAAACCTACTTCCATATATTTACAAATCTGCAATATTTGCAACTACTTTATATTTTAAGTGCTTTACGTTGGAATAAAATGTCAATCATACTCATGCCAATGGGATTAAAACCTAAAAAGCTATTTTTTCATAAACAGTGATATAAGTAAGTATATGTGTGATTCGTGAATGTTGGCATTCCTGGGGGGGACCTTGGACCCCCAGAGGTTTTTTTTCTCCCTACTTGAGAGTTTTTGGTTCTCTCCTCCTTCTGTCTGACTTATGTACAGTTGAGCAACCCCTTTGTTTTGCGATGGAAGTGCTAATATGCTTTGATATTCCTCACTCCTTTGTTCATTCAGTGGAATGAAAACAGGCAACACAATCACACTGATCTGCTCTCGCAGACCTCAGGCACAAGCACGCAGAATGACCAGTGACTGCCCTCACCTGCATATTGAAAGGATTGTTCCAGCCCCTGCGTCTGTACGCCTGAGCTTAGCATGTTCACCTTCTTGGGAAGTCATCCTGGACTTGGGTCTAAGCATTAGTTTCCTTTACTGATTCTGTTGCGCTCCGTTTCTCGTTCTTTGATTCTAGATATTTCTCAACACCCCATTCACATTTGATCGTCCTACACCTACAATCTGCTATTGAGAGTTTGGCTTTGCTGGAACACACACCAACACTGATATCTGTAAATTAATAGGAGAATTATTAGTACGATAACTACTTTAGTTAGTTAATTTATGTATGACTTGAATAACAGGGTTGGAAATTTCCCTATAAGCTGTACTTTGATATGGAAGCCATGATTTACTTTTGCCTAGAATGGCACAAAAACTATCTGGGTCCAGCAGTGATTTTTTTACAAAGTAGCCCTTCCTGAACTTCCTGAACATGGTGAGTCAGAGAGCCAATTGAATTTTAATCGTTTTCATTTTCCACATCAGGTCTTGGCTCACAGGAGGTGCGCTTTGTCAGAATTAAATGAGAATGAGAAATAGTCATGTTCTCTAATGGCGTGTGACGGTGGAGTCATTAAATGTAGCAGGGCAGGGCACTGGGCCACCTTAGGAGAGCCGCACACTCACTCAGCCCGTTCACTGAGGGCCAGCACTCAGGCTCTTTGTCAGGCATGTGGCTTTTGGTGACGTCTGTAAGAAGTAAAATATGAGTGGTGCTGGAGGTGGGGGGACGGGGGGGGAGGTTATGTATTGCCGAGGAACCCAGCTCATCCAGTACGTGTTAGCAGATAGGTCAACACTTCCTATTACTCTTCCACTTGCTAAAAATGGATACATTCATTGTAAAACACACGCTCTTGATCAGTAGGTAAGAAGAATATAAGACATCTTCCTTAGTATGAGACAATGTCCTTAGGACAGCTGCCACTGAAAATACCAATAATTGTAATAGAATGATAGTATTATAGAATTAATAGTATTGATAATCTTAATATTTGAATGAATTAAAATTATTTAAAGAAAATATTTCAAAGAATAGTATGTCTATATATTCACCTGTAATACAGATAAAAACAGATAACATCCGACCCTGTTTAAAATAGTCTCTGTATATCTGTAACTTGTTATGAGCCTCTATGTAATGTAGGTCTACAGTATCATTCGGCATGTCGGCCCCTCCCACTCCCCGTGTCATTTGGGTTTACAGTATCGTTCGGCATGTCAGCCCCTCCAAGTCCCCGTGTCATTTGGGTTTACAGTATCGTTTGGCATGTCCGCCCCTCCCACTCCCCGTGTCATTTGGGTTTACAGTATCGTTCGGCATGTCAGCCCATTCAAGTCCCCGTGTCATTTGGGTTTACAGTATCGTTCGGCATGTAAACCCCTCCAAGTCCCCGTGTCATTTGGGTTTACAGCATTGTTTAGCATGTAGGCCCCTCCCACACCCCATGTCTTTTGGGTTTACAGTATCATTTGACATATTGGGCCCCTCCCAGTCCCCTTGTCATTTGGGTTTAGAGTATCGTTCGGCATGTCGGCCCCTCCGAGTCCCCATGTCATTTAGGTTTACAACATTGTTCGGCATGTTGGCCCTTCCCTCTCTCCATGTCATTTGGGTTTACACTAATGTTCCCATGTCGGCCCCTCTCAGTCTGTTGCAGAATTGTTTAGCATGATGCAACTTGGCCAGCCTTCTGGAACAAATTAAGTTACCACTGTATTCAGTTTAGTACACCAGCTGATGCATGACCATAAACATGCAGTGAATATTGTGTAGTATGCTGAGAACTTAGCACAAGGTGTGACATTATATATGTATAATATCTGTTTGCCAGTATGCATATTTTGCCTGACTATTAAATATTTAAAAAAATGCAAACCAGCCCCAAAAAGAAAAAAATTAACCTCTGGTTAAAGAACCAGAAAAATAAAGATGGTCACATGGTCCTGTGCTCCCCGAGTTGCACAGGGTTTCCCACAATAGAAACTAAGTTATTGAAGATAAATTGTTCATGAAGGATACAAGGAATCTCTTAGAAATCCATTTGAAATAGACATAGATAGTTATGAATAAATGCCACACACAGTTTGGAGAACTTAACAAAGAGATACGTAGGCGGGTTTGTACTTTGCAGTTCCAGTCAGATTTAATTACTTGGGGTGAGCTCTTTGAATTAATTTTGATTGTCTTTAATTGTCATTATTTAATGTACTAAATGGATTGGCATTACATCCACTGCATCCTTTGGTTTCTGCCTTGTGCTTCTGTGCTGCTGACTCATGGTGACTCTGCAACACATAAGCAGTTATAAAATGTCAACAGATGGATTTAATAATAGTTCATTGTCTTCATCAAGTATAAGAATAAATGGAGATGTGTAAATGCATAATTTGTATATGGAATTTGGCTGAACCGTTTTGTGGGCAATATGGTTGTAACAGTCTAAGGCTGAGAAGACATTAGCCTTTCCTGAGGTACCTACAAAACATTTGTGCTGAAGCTTTGGCAAGAAAGTGACTCTTGCAGTAAAACTGTCTACGATGTTCCATTGTAATGGCCCCTCACAGCACTTACATAAAGGGTAGAAAAGAGAGAGCCAGAGTACGTAATGCCTGTGTTTAAAATATATCCGTAAGTGTGTCACTGTAACAGTATCAGGGAGTCAGTGAATGTCAGCTCTTCATTATAATCTTCCCCCCGCTTACCCTGAAATGCACTGAAATGTACCGTGCACTGCAGGAAGTTGTATTCCGGGAATTCCCTGCAGTAAAGTCACTATGCTTGTAAATTGTTGCTTGCTCCCAGATTTAGAAATGTTGCTTCAGCGTGAGGTCAGACATTTCCCAGAGGAAATATGTCCATACATTTTGACTCTTATATTGTTCCAAAAATAATTGCACGGTTTCTCCCTGTCTGAGATAACACTTAGCCCACCACGGAAACAGATTTATTTTGCCCTGACCTGGAAGTCTCACAGCCATAGATTATTAGCCAGAAGCTAGATCTACCTCTTTCTAGTAACACATGTAGTGGTGAGGGACTATGGGAAGGAATACAGACTGGCCATGCAAAGATGCAATGAAACAGCCTAGCAGTGTTGCAGCTCGTCTATTGCCAGAGAATTTTTTTGCAAATATGTTTCAGTTTTAATGAAGAACCTCTGCCTGGTTATGCTAGAATGGTTATGTAATTTTAATTTTACGATCTGTATGCAAGAATTCTATTAATCTGAATCCAAATATTAAAGGTAGCCAAGATACACACAATTTGTTACTGTGACAAATCGATTCATTAGTGTATGTGAATGGAGCCCATCATTGCTAACCTACTCAATTAGCATCTAAGGCAAACCAGGCAATATAATCAATGTAGAACAGTCTGTCAGACCCATTTGGGAGACATTATTCTATGTCTTCTGATCTTATCCCACAATGCATTTTGCTAGCTCATGATATCCCAGGTGGACCTTAGGCTGACATCACCATGGACAGCCAGGTACTACCGATTTATCTAACCTTTCTATTCTTCTGGAGGCAGGGCAGAGTTCTGATGTTTGCTAGGACCCTGAGCTACAGCCTAGAATAGCCTATGCAATCATCCACCATTGCATAAGATACATTAACTCAGACTGATAAATATTAATATTTTACTTAGATTTTTTTAACCTACATTATATTACATGTAATAACAATACAAGAATAATTGTAAAGAAATTCAGTTTTTACTTTCCAAATATCCAGTTTTTTGTTACGGTGTGAACAGAGGGTTCATGTACTGACTTGAGTGGTCTGGGGGCCTGTAACTATTCATTCTGCTCCTCTCAGCTCTATCACAGCCTGAGTCTCCAGCCTGGCATGGCCTCCATTACACCCAGAAAGATTCCACACTCCGCCACCCTCCACAATCACCAGCAGTGACAGATTATACCCAGAGAGCCATTCATCAGCATTGTCTCCAACAGCAAAACCATCCATACTGTTTTCACCTCTGCATCAATACTCCAAAAATGCCAAAATGTCTTCTCATGTAATAAACAAGGTTAAACATTAGCAACAGAAATTACACTAAAAATTTGGAAAGTCCTCGAGTGTTAGCATTTTTAAAGTCTCGTGTGGGGGACAATTTAGGACAACAGCTCCCCCTACTGTGAGGACAGCACATGAAGCCATCCCTCATTTAAGAGCCTTTTAGAACTGGTACATCTGATCAGACATGGTGTCTGGGGGCCAGTGGTCACTATACATGCTTATATGGTGTCTGATTAGTTGTAGATGTGAAAAACACATGTATAGCATTTCTGATTTGATCACAGAAAGGTACAGTATGACTCATTATTTCATTTATTTAGCTTTAGTTTTGTATAATATGCTTTCAATTATTCAGTTACTATCATTCTGCTAAAATCAGTGGATGATAGATATTTAATCAGTGGTATTTAAAATTAATTATTCAGGACTGGCCTGCAATGTCATGTGGTCTTTGTTACTTGGGACAAGCTCCAGTGCCCCATAATTGGGATGGATGAGTGGATGGATGGATGGATGTATGGAGAAAGATAGATAAAGAATGAAAACTTATTGATCCTAAAGGAAAATGCACATTATAAACATATACAAATGTAACAAAATATTGCATTTTTTAACAATTTCTAGTTTCTTACTAATTAAAAGCAATCGCAGATGATCTCATCTCATCGATTTCATCAAATGGCAGCAAGTGGCTTTAATTGCTTCAAACTAACCTGCAGTAACAGCCTTTGTTCAGCTCAAGCGTTTTAGCAACCTGCTCACCGGTCAGCAATTAGGCTATCAAAGGTTGTGTGAAGTATAGTGCATATAAGGTAAAGTGTATATAAGGTATAGTGCATATAAGGTATGGTGTATGCTACATAAAAGTATATATAATAATTGGCATTGAAAGGGTTGGGTGAAAATCAGATCGTCTCCAGCGAGTTCCAAGAGGTGGACTCACAGAAGTTTTAAATAGAGCAATTTGGATTAAGCCACTATTTCAAGAGCATAACTTCATGATTCTTAAGGCTTAAATGTTCAACCTGCCAAAATGTCCAGAGAAGATTATGTCCATATAGATGTAGTCAGTTATATTTTATGTGCTGCAGCAAGTGGACATTATTATTTTTTCCGGCAATTTCTCTGATCTGAAATGTGAAATTTCTCTGCAGGCAAAATGTCAAGGAATAATAGATAACTGGAATGGATGGGAATAGATATCAGGTGTCTAAAATATGTTTCAGCAAAATCCAAAGAAACAGACCTGTAAAGGATTTAATGGTATAGATAGTCAAAGATTCTCTGAGGTTATATAACTAAAGGCCCTATAGCTGTGTCACGACCGCAGGAGTACAACTCAGACACAGCTTTCGGGGAAAAACACTGACAGGGTTTATAAGAATAACAAAATAGAACAGAAACAAAATGACCACAAGGGGTCAAAACAGAAGGCAGGTATGGAGAAGAAGAACTGGCTACAAAAGATAGGAAACAGAGGAACACACGCACTCACCAAAATCTGGGCTAACATAGACAATGACCAGACTGAGGAGGTAAGCACAAGCGGGCACATATATACGCGGAGGGTGAGATTATATGAATCGTGACAATCAACTAATGACACGTGATAGACAACAGTTTGGGTAATGGAACCAAAAGGTGGATGCTGGATGGTCAGCAGTGACACCTGCTGGCCAAGCAGGAACAGGACAGGGACTACTCAGATCAGCTGAAGGGATTTTTAGTAGACGTGATGATATTGTGTGGACATTAGCCACACATTGTCACACTATAAAGGAATGATCAAATAATCTAAAGATTAATCTATAGTCTTAACATTGATATAGTAATGACAATATCAAGTACGTAAATACTAAATACATAAAATGATTTTTAAATTAAAGCAATTTTTCTGACTTCATCTAGTCTTTAGATCTTTTCATTTGTCAAAGGCTTGCTCCATAATTAATTGAACCCATGTTTTATTATTCTGTTTTACATTTAGAGAACAGTTCTAACTTAGGAATGGGGCATACATTTTTCTAACAATAAGTTCCTGAAACAAGGTAAATTGCACTCAATTCTCCACCAGGTGGTAGCCTTTCTCAGAATTTACATTGGCACTCAGAAATATCAAGGGCTTACAACAGATTGTGTTTCTCTGACGGAAGAGCATGGTGCACATCTTCCTTTGATGTGATAAACATTTTATCACTTTATTGGGTATTCTGTATTAATTGTGTGCTTTTTGCGGCATTTTTTTTTATGAGACCTACAAACCAACAAGCTAAACTTTATATCTGAACCATTACAAACTAAATACTCAGAGAAGTACAGCACATACATGTACAGCATGTGCAGCATGTATAGCACATACACATACAGCACATACATGTAAAGCACATACATGTACAGCATATACAGTACATACACATATAGCACATACACGTACAGCACATACACATACAGCACATACACGTACAGCACATACATGTACAGAACATACATGTACAGCATGTGCAGCATGTATAGCACATACACATACAGCTCATACATGTACAGCACATGCAGCACATTTTATGCTGCTTCTCTCCCAAGAAGAGTGTTGCAAAATGATCTGTCCTATTTGCGTGTTTTTGTTTTCAAACATGATTAACGTTAATTATTTCACAGCTTTGTTGATCATTTAAAGTATGTGCTTTGACATTTTCCTGTGCTCACACAATTACCTTGAATAAAAAATCAGTTAAACACAGCAAGGCATATTAGCAGAAGACATGGGGAAAATTGTAATTTATGAACAGAGTGCAGTAATTATAAAAGACTCTGCATTCTCTGGCAGTGTATATTTGCAGGACGTGGTCATTACCTTCATGTCCATGTGTACGACAGACTGTCTGCATCATCTCTTAAGCTACATTCTCCTACCAATGCTGGAGACTGGAAAATGGGTGGCGTACAAAAGGTGTGAACATGCGGAGAAAAGCACTGAAACCACACTGGAAATGCACAGCTCAACGTCAAATGTAGAAAAAAACTACAAAAATGGCACTGAAAACACACAGCTCAACATCAAATGCAGAGAAAAGCACTGAAATGGCACTGAGAACTCACAGCTTA
>JAODJW010000045.1:8963122-8979723 GCA_026777045.1 Hyperopisus bebe
CCCCCCCCCCCCCCCCCACTTTGATTTGTACATCTTGAAGAGTTAAAGAAACAGCTGCTGTACTGAGATCCCACTTCAGAACATCCATAGAGCAGTTTCAGGTCACGATGGAACCATAATCACTCGTCAACTAATGATCAAGGCCAGCAATAAATGAAACAGGCCTGCTTGCCTGCCCAGAGTATAAATACGACGTCTTCTGAAACAGGCCTGCTTGCCTGCCCGGAGTATAAATATGACGTCTTCTGAAACAGGCCTGCTTGCCTGCCTGGAGTATAAATATGACTTCTTCTGAAGCCACCCAGGAAAAATCAATGTCATGTATGTACTATGCATGTCAAAAGGAGGATTTCTGTTACCTTTGAGAACAGACAAAGTTTTCTATTCTGTTCTATTATAGTGTAACTTTATTTACACAATTAAGTTTAGATATTCTGCTCCTAGAGATGGGCAGTTTTAAATGGCATTTTCTTAATAATCATTAAACCACGTATGGTTTCAAACAGCTCATGCAAATCCTTTTATTGTCTCTGTGACTTACTGTAAATTTTTTATATAAAAATACAATTTGAAATTACATTTCAAATATCTCTATTCATTTTTATGCCAGAGATGAATAACTTAAAAGATGGAAATTAAACTGTGCTGTACAACTAAGCATCTGGTTCTAATTGTCCTTATCATGTATCAAATATTACGCTGCATATAAAATAAAAATTGCAAAAGTCCCAGATAATTATTGGAAAGATGGGTTGATGCATGTGAGTCTAGGTGTATTATAAAAAAAAAAAAATCCAAAATGTCCATCCCACCTGGTTTCTCTAACATTCCTTTTGTTTGTTTTCAATAAATATGTTATTTATCACACTTTAATTAATTGCACATTTTATTTCCCCTACTCCTCCTGGGGGGTGCTGCCTGGAGACCTCAATCTACTGTATCAAGATGTCCAGCACACCCTGCAACATGTGACGTCGCCACTACCAATGACATCCGTACATCCAGCTCGCCGTTCTGTCTGTGTCGTCTTCCTTGTATGACCCGCTGCCTAACTTCTGCTTGCCTGGCGATTGGAGGGAGCGTCGGCACCGGCTTGTCATCTCCCCCCTGCTCCCCGGTTGTGTCTCAAATTTTATGATTTGGACAGTATGACTCGGCACTTAGCCATCTCTCCAATTTCACTCTCCCTGCCGGCCCCTGGAGGATGGGCTCCCCCTTTGAGTCTGGTCCCTCCCAAAGTTTCTTCCTTCTAGGGAGCTTTTTCCTTGCCACTGTCCCCTATGGCTTACTCACTGGGGGCTTTGGGTGGGGATGCTGTAAAGCACTTTGGGACAATGTAATGTTGTGATAATGCGCTATACAAAAATAAATTTGTTTGTTTTTGTTGTAGACATACTTGATACACACTGGAGCAGTGTGACCTCACGACACCAGGCTCAGGGTTTGATTCACATTCCTGGCCCTGTTTGATTTCATGTTCTCACTGTGCCTAGAATTTTCAAGTACAATCACTGGCTGATTAATGTTCAGATTGAATTACTTAAGGTAAATGGCAAACACAGTGGCTAGATTCTTGGGGAGGATTATTTTACGTGACTCACAGACAGAGAGAAGGAATGAATAATTTATAAAATGCTAAAGTCTCTATAATTTATTGAAAAAAATAATTGCTTGCTTAAATTCCTGTTAAGAACAGGTTTGTACAAATTACCCTGAAACAAGAATACCAGGTACAATGGTAGGTCTATAGTGATAAACAGTAAACACATGCAAAATGCAAGTGAATAATTAAAAAGTTCACACATCTCTTAGGAAAGCAACCAAATGCCCCAAACAGTTTAAAATTCCTGGTATGTATTCTGAAGATCCAGACAAGCACATTTTTTTTTCTCTCTAATAACATGTTACTCCCCAGATTCTGCCCTGGATAAGTGGTTGAAGGATGCATGGATGGATGGATATATGGAGGAATGGATGCATGGATTGTTTTGAATAAATACGTAGGTCCACACTGTTCATGTACCAGCAAAAATATTTTGTCCAGTTTGACCTGGTTGTCATGATGCAGATTAAATTACGATAACCAGGTATAAAGTAGAACAATATTTTGGTTAATATACTAAATAACAATAGGTAATAAAGCATTCATGCATAATGCATTATAGATACCTTCTAAATGCATTATAATACTTTCATAAAGCATTATAAACATGCCCATAACTATTTAAAAAAAGGCATAACACATTTATTATGCATTATGAATGCTCTATGAAGCTCTCGTCTATAATGCATTATAAGTACCTTAATTTTGCATTATAATGGCTTATACTGACCATTATAATGCATTATGAAGATACCTGTAATGCATCATGATGACTGCTTTAAGGGTTTCTGAAAAAAATATATACTTACATATATATACAAACGCTCCTCTACTTACGAACTTTCAACTTACAAACTTTCAGACATATGAACAAAGAGGACTGTAAGTCCAAATTGTGTTCAGTTGCTCCCGTTTCATATCCGCAACATTTTTTTTTTCTGCAAACCAATTCTACGCCGCGCAGCAGCGTAGCGTGTGTACTCCCAGCATCCTAGTTCTTTGTACTTGCACATACCCTTAAATGATGCTAAATAATGACTTACAAACATTTCAAGTCATGAACGGCCGTTTGGAACGTATCTCATTTGTAAGTAGAGGAGCGTCTGTATATATATATATAGGTTTGTGTGTATTTCAGATATATATATATATTAGAATTCAGAAGAAACACTTTAGGGCTTATGGTCATTTAAACATAAAATGCGAATGTGTTTACATTTCACCTGTAATGTGATTTCAACCTTTCTTGATTAACTATAATAATGCACTGAACGGCATTGAAAAAGGTCAACAGGCTTCAAATGCCATATGAAATGTCAGCCTTAATCATATAATTGTCTCTCCTGCCACAACAACGTCTCTGTTGTGGTCACCTTCCTGCTTCAGCTAATCTAGCGATCAAAATACACAAGAAAAAAAAGCTTATGTTTGTTTAACTTCAGAGAACTTAATCATGGAGTAATAAGATTCAAGACTCCACACGAGTCAGAAAACCAACAGCTTCAGTGTCATCCCAGAAGGAAGTGACATCTCGGTCCGTATCCTGAATAGTGTGGATGGGTATGACATGTTAAACAGCAGTATACTTCAATTAACCAGAGTGCAGACACTCTAATAGTGAGGTGGAAGCGAACATATGAACACTGATCAATCAAGGCTCCCTACAAGCCTATATATTCTGTTTATATACTACAGTATATGAATAGTAGGAGTAGTTTATGCAGAGAACACTGTAATGTGTACAAGAAGCAAAGATCACTGGATCACTATCGCGGCACTCAAAGCGAAATAAGGTGGACTGGCAGATGGTGGGCTGCCTGCAGTGTGATAGATTATGCACAATCTACAGTTAGTCTGAAACTGTACAGTTTGACAGCTGTGGTTTTGCTGTCTCTGGATGAAGTTCTACGTATATTCCTGAAGACATATGATAAGTCAGGGGTGTATGTTCTCGTCCATCCCCTCGGGATAGATGGATGCATAGATAGATAAATGGATAGAAAGAACAAGGAAAGATTATGTTTTCTTTATTGCATTGTTATTGTTCAAAAGTGAAATAGCGCATTATTGAGGATTCACTGGGCTTCTGAACATAACACACAAGCAATACATTTCCTGTCGAGTGTTGTGGACTAAAATGTGACATTTCATTTGGAGAAATCCTGGTTACTGCTTGTCCTTCCGATAAAAAATAACGTTAAAAGGTGCCAAGAGCAATGTGCGATAGAAAGTGAAAAGATTAGACTTAGAATTAACGGTTTTTAATTACTGGTCTCAGAGGTATGGCACCCCATTTTGTATTTTTTATCATTTCATGCTTGATTGAAAGCAATTAAAACTGCTTTAAAGAGTCTTTTTTCACTGCCTTAATTGGAGATAAAACCTTAAAAAGGAAAAAATGAGCTACCATTGCCCTGCATAATTTATTTTTTCACCAAATATTTTCTTTCCCAAAATCACTGGAAATTTGCATTTTTCTCTTTTCCTGCCAAAATGTATAATCTTGTACTTGAACCCTTCTAAACACAGCAGTTCTTTCTTTAGCCTGCTGGGATCGAAGTTTACACCAGACATCCTCAAGCAGGTGATCTTCTCTCTAGAGGATGCAAACACATTCAGCAGTGGAGGTGTTGGAAGGCTTGAAGGTTGTAATTCACAGCCAACAGGGGAATTGCAATGCTCCTGTTTCAATTAGAGTGGATTTGGGACAGCTTTCACTGTGAAATTTTCAGCACCTAGAACTTCTTGCATTTCATTACACATTTGTTTTTACATACATAATTTTTTTCTAGTTCTCAAAGGGTCACCAAGAAATGAACAAAGATTGTTAGGAGGGGGCTTCAGGTTGGGAGGGGCTGTGTGCCATCACAGTCAGGAACCCAGATGAGGAAACTTCACAGAGGTTGATGTAGCAAAAGTCTGTCTTACATTCTAGCTCCAGAAGCAACAACATACAGCCCCCACAGAAAGTCGTGGGACACTTACTTAATTTAGTAAAAAATCCTGCTAATTTATCGGTTTTATAATTTACTTTATTCTTTTATTTACAAATATATATATCACATTAAAAACAACCAGTAGTTTTAAGTAAAGCATTCATTTCAAGCAGCAGTAAATTGAAGCCCAAATTATAGTTCTGAAAGAGCTGCTTTAAGTTCTGACTGCATTGACAAGCAGTCTCACTGGAGGCATTTTAATTAGTTACACCTTTGCAATAACATACAACGCCAAACATTTGTGTTTAGGGATTACAATTGCAATTAATAGGAAAATGGCAAGAACAGAACTGAATGATTCAGTCAAAAAAGTCTGTGTGATTAAGATATTGTAATCCATGCAGTAGGAAAACCCTGTGTTGCATAAAGTAAATAAAAATATATTATTCATTATTTGGAAGAGGTTTTAGTTTATGTGCATAGTTTAAAATTATATATTTTCAATTTTATTTTATTGTATATGTATATATATTTTATGGTTAAGATTATATAATCATAGTAAATGATTATACAGATTTAAAGATCACACTTTATGACCAGTGTTTAACATTATTACACATTGAATTTGATGTATGAAAGTATGCTGATGCAGTTATTGTGAGCTTTTGTAATATTAGCCTTGTAAACATGCAGGCTCGGTTTTTTTGGGATCCAGAAGAACCCATGATTTGGATTCTCTCCTTGAGGAAGGAGATGGCGAACCAACCACTGAAGACACTTAATAAGGAGAAGTACTTGTGGATTCTTCTTACCCCGACCCCGTCGGTCTGGTAGGACTGTGGATGAGTGAAAAGGGAAGAAGAAGAAGAGCTCTCGGTCTTGACAGTTCCAAACAAGGACTAATCAACTGGAGGTGTTGGTGTTCCAATTTTCCACATTTTATTTTAAAATGCTGGCTTAAATGTAAATTGTGTGTGTCTTTGAGTTGCTGAATCTTTTTTTTGTTTGTTTTGTAAACATACCGTTCGAGGTTAACCAAGGCCCTTGCTAATCATTGTGTTTGATGCTCAAATTTTAACCCCTCCCTACAAACCTGGTCCACTGTAATCTACCTGCATAATCTGGTCGCTCCCATTGATAGCGGGTTACAATTTCTTGTCAATGGGTTTTTGTTATGAAACCAATAAATGGAACCAATAAATTTGGAACATTGTAACAGAATTAAGCAAGCGCCCTATGACTTTCTGTGGGTGCTGTATAAACCTATAACTAAGCACAGCCTTCAAAAAACACCAACAAGATATCAGGGCCAGTGCTGCAAGAACTAACTGGCAAATGCTACTGGTTTGGAAATAGGTATGCGTTTACAGTATGTAAAGTTAGCATCAGACTCTAATTTATCACGTAGCCTAGCAATTTCGGATACAGCAGCAGGCGTTTCTATTTAAAAACCTTATTTGCAGATTATGCTGTCATTCTGTGTAAGATGCTAACAAAAGCATTGCTGTGAGAACATACAATTTGCATCTGTGCTGTCACTCTATTGGCAAATATGATTCTTTCAGAGCTTTAAAATCCTGGAGTACAAATTGTAATGTGTCACCCCCCAGGCAGACAGTGTGAATCTTGTACTAACACAGCATCTGTGGTCCTTTCTATCGGCAGTGATTTGGGTTTGATCCAGGATAATTTATGTAGTTCAGGTTAAGCACCTTGCTTAAGCATACTACAGCTGTGGTTCTCATGGGACTTCGGCTAATATCCTTCCTGGCACAGGTTCCTCCTTTTAACCATTGTGTTTCCAGTTGCCCCTTTTTAACCTCATATGATTCCGCTTTACTTTCCCAGCCATCAGCAGCTAGCCCTGTACTAAGTGACAGCTCAGCTTCTTCCTTCCAGTAACTCCCAGCTTCCACCCCGACCCAGATGTACACATCCATGCTTCCCTTGCTTCATTCCTTTGTTGCCAGAATGACTGTAAGGAGCCAGTGATAGCAGTGTTGCTGGAACGGGAACTGGAGCACTCAGCCTCAATTCCCAGCCGGGACTGTTTTTCAAAGGCTACTAAGTGCACCTCTAAGCAACATGCTAATGGTTGTACTCAAGTCAGCTACACATATTTATTGTGTAGGTCAATCACATTGTTTACTATTCAGACATTTGTTACGAAGTTTAACTGGGACTGTAAAGTTAGGTCTGTTCTCTGCAGTTATTTTGTCCTCCTCATTTCTGTCCCGAGGCTCCTTTTAGCATCGTACCATGTTGATACATTAGGCACTTTTTATGTAAACTGGAGTCTCAAACTTCCCCATATTGTGGGCTTCTGCATATGATTACATGCCCTCCATGGCTTTGTAGATGAATTTTAGCTTGTGGTGTGTGAATCATAGGATAGGCTTCAGATTCATTGTGAGGCTATACTGAATAAGGGATCTTCCTTTTTTTTTTTAATCCTCAATTAGTCAGACTCTAGAGCTCCACTGAACCACAATTAGTTATTGTCTAAAACCAAAATGTCTGAAGCACAGTGTGACAGAGAACTCAGGTTAAGTAAAACACTGACAAAGGACAACGCTAACACAATTAACGCTGCACCATTACTCACTTGTTTTTTTACCAGTTTCATGTGTACTTGTGTAATTTCCCAATGTATTTTTTTGTAGTATTGGTAAAACCTGGTATAACTTTGTACAGATAAACTAATCAGTGTTGTGTTCCTTAAGGTATGTGCTATGGGTGGGGCTAAAGGATAAAAGGCCCCACAGATTACTCCTAAGAGAGAGTAGGTGTGACAGAGCATGTGAAGCAGAGGTACGGCCATTATGCCCAGCGTAGGTATATTTTCTGTACTTCAGTCTTGATTTTGTCACCATTTTGTTCACTGTTCACTTGAATTGAGAACAAGCACTTACAAGCTGTTGTGTCTGAGCCAGTTTTGCTAGCTAGGAGGAATAGAGCCCATTCAGTGCCTATATGTTGCCAAAATGTGTCTGAGTGCCAGATGTAAAATCACCCAGGAAAATATGAAGAATCCAAGTACAGCATCCAGATACCTGCGTCTCCACCACCAGAAAAACACTTAGGAGTCAGTAACTCGATATCACTGTTCACTACAAGAAAAAATAGACAAATGTTTATCTCAAGTTTTACAAAAACCAGCAGTATGATGTTCAAGCAAAAAGGTGCATAAAACATTCTTTGTCTTTTTGGTATTTGCTGGAATCTCTACACACCCACCAAAAACTGAACACTTTGCAATTCAAGATTCTACAAACCATATAATAACTGTCAGGATCAGTTCCAGTCTTGTCCTGGTATGTCCATCATTTCCCTAAGTTCCCTGTTTGGCCAGCAGGTGTCGCAGGTCATCCCGTTCTATCCCATGTATTTGCTCAGGTTCATTCCCCAGTCACAGTCCCTGTAGTTCTCCTGTTTCCTGGGCCATGGTATAGCTGAATGGGCTGAGCATGTGACTAATAATTATTCAGTTTGGACCAGAGTGACTTCAGGGCTGTCCCTTAGTGCCCTTAGTTTCTGATTATCCCTGCCTGTGTTCTAGTTGAAGATGTTAGATTTTCCACAGTACCGAGTCTACAGCCTACGCTTCCGGTTTGCTCTGACCACTGAGATTTGGAGGCTACCAATGCGGATGCCTAAACCTGAGTGCAGTCTCACACATGGGGTGTTGAATGAAATGGATATTGATCTGATTATAATATGGTTGCTCTGGTAGCTTTCCAGTGTTGATAAGTGGTTTTCAACTGGAAATAGTGTGATTGTTCTTGGAATGTCTACAGTCTGCACCTTTAAGCTTAACCATATTAGGCTACGTCACACCCTCTTCCAGCCTGGACTTTTTCTTTGTCTGAAAACACTGAAATGTTACATAATCAGAACCACAACATTAACATGCATTTCAGCATTTCATCTCGCAGGTCTCTCCCCTCCACACATGTAGACCGGCACCAAAGTCATTTGGAAGCATTACACACTGGGCCAATAGCCTACATTACAGCCTCACAGTTCCAGGTTTGGGGTTTAATTCTGACCCTGGTGTTTGTCTATGGCTGTGTGTTTGTGTGTCTATTTTCCGGGGTTTTTGCTGCAGTAAAAACATGCAGTTTAGATAGATTTCCCTCCTTAAATTGCCTTTCGAGTCCATGTGTATCCTTCCTCACATCCTGGGATAGGCTCTAGGCGTACAATGTCCCTGCATTGAGTTCTTAGTTCTGGGGAAATGAACAAATAAATAACTTGGACATTTCAGTCTCCTACTGCTGACGCTCTGGGCAGTTTCTAAATGAAAATGCAAGGAATAAGGCTATAAATCTATACATACCCCTATATATTTGGAGGCTTTGGGTAATAATTCACACGATATTGTAATATTTCTCACCCAGTGTGCCACATGCAATATGAAAATGACCGGATATTAACATTATTAAACAGAAAAATACTCGAGATTTACAACATTTGACACTTTTTTGCCGACATTCATATATATTATACAGGGTAGAGGAGTACCCACAATAATGGAAACACCCTGTTATGTATTAAAGTTGTGTAAACCTATTATACATTATGAGGACCCAGTAAACAGTATAGGCACTTTTAGATTTAGTCAATTGTGCAATGCTGTCATACAAGGTCGATCCTTCTTCAAGTAGAACTTGCAGCTCTTTGAGGGATGAAGGAGGCCAAAATCTGCTGAGGTTCAGCCAGGAGATTGGCTGGAGATTCACCAATGGGCCCTTCAACAAGGCTCTAGCTATGAAGAGTGCTCCGGGGTGCCAGATAAATGGCTGACCCTATGCTCTGGCCCCTAGACTTCTCTGTCACCTCTTTGCGTGTGTCTCTGGAGAGCAAGATCAGATACCTGTACAGTGACAGTAAAGCTATTCTATTTGCAGCAATGAAGTATACCTGGTCTTGGAAAATGACCTCATATTCTTTGGCTGTTTTAAGGGCTGAGCCAATGATTCCCGCATACAGGCATAGCTCATGCAGACACTGTGGGTGGAAATCAGCCTTTGGGTTTTTATACTGTAAATGTAAACCAATCAAGATGTAGGAGAAACTGTGAAATGTGACTCATCAGGCCATATTATTTTTCCATTACTCAGGTATGCAGGATATGCTTCTCTGTGGACGGATCTTGGATACAAGCAGCTTTCAGCCATAAATTTCAGCCTTGTGAAGCTGACAACATACAATTTTTGTTAATCGGTCACAAAGGAGTTCTGGCCGTTTTTGATGGTGGAAGTACCCAGCAGTTTTTAGCATTAGGAAACTTCACCAAAGCAGATTATCTATGTTTGGCATGTGCTGTTACGATTTCTGAAACTGTTCACACTGACATTTTCTTGTTGAGTCCCATATCTATATAGCATATAATCACATAGTGCTGCTGCATAAAGTTCATGCACCAAATTAATTCGATTTGATGTACTACATCAATACTACACTATGAAGATCCCTTTTTAAATGAATGTGATTTTAAATGAATCAATTCAGGGAACCACGAGTTTGACTGCTACTTCAAAGGATGTTGTCATGTGAACATGTCATGTCGTGTCATATTTCAAATAAAAGAAAAAAAGTTACGGTAACACTTTACTTGAAGCAGTCTACACAAGGGTGACATGTAACCGTCATAAGAATGACATGACACATGTCATGCACATTAATGACACATCATTGATGATTATGACTGTTGTCATAATGCGTAATTCAGTTATAAAAACCGAATGACACATTATGACAACAGTTGTAAACATCATTGATGTGTCATTAATGTGCATGACGTGTCATGTCATTTTCTTATGACGGTTACGTGTCACCCTTATGTAGACTGCTTCAAGTGTTGCCAAAGTTACTTTTGAAGCCACAAGACATTCCAAATTAGGTATAATTAATAAATAAGTAACACACAAAGAAAACCAAAATAAGAATATATTGTGAGTCTTTTTCTCTCATATAGTATTATGAGTTCTACTATATAATCTGTTCCTGATTTTAAGGTTAATACATGTATTGAAAGAAGAAGCATAACAGTATATAAACAACAACATTACAACAACTATTAGAATGCATAGCAGCTTACATATTCTCTCTTAGCTGGGCTTGTACATTCCATTCACATCCCACAAGCCCAGGAAGCAGAGGGCATGAGGGAGGGCACACCTTTGATGAGAGTCCATTGCAGGGTGAATAATCAAACACACAATCACACATTAAGAGCAATTTCAAGACACCAGTTACCACAGACGTTTTGTTGGACTGTGATTTGATTTGATAGTATCAGGAAGAAAGACACACACACACACACACACACACACACACAGTAAGATCTGGGGCGCTGAGCTTATGTCAGACATGCCCTACAGTCACATTAGTAGGCAGAAAGACAGACAGGCAGACAGACAGGCAGGTAGGCAGACAGACAGACAAAAATTAAGCATATCCAGAAGTGTGCAGGTATAATGGCATGGATTGGGGAATCCCCCCCCCCCAAACACTGATATGATAAATCTGAGTCACTGTGAAATGGCCGGACCCTCCGGCAGCAATGATTATAGCATTTAATGGCTTGCCTTTAGTGTTCTGCTGACATTGTCCAGTCAAGCTCCTTGCCAGAAGGCTTGATTTAGAAGCTTCTTGAAGGGAAAAACTAATTCAAGAGACGGATTGCTGGAGAGGTTCTGCACCCAGCACATAAATCATTCTTTAATCAGACCACACAAATAACGGCTGCTCCTGTTCTTTCTCCTAGCGTTCCCCACTTTCGAAACTCCCTCGTTTTATTTTTCCTGTCTCTGATTCTCCCTTTGCTTGCCATTAATTGTCCAGTGGGAATAGTGAGGCTACAGCTGGAAAGAAAAGGAGAGCTTGGGCTTGGGCTGTAACACACATACATATATGCGTGCGTGTATATATGCATACATACATACATACATACATGTGTGAGTGCATACAGACATACATGAGAGAGTTAAGAATCTCTGCCTATATCTATATGGTCAAGTTCAAATCTTCTGGCTGGCAGAGTAACATTTTCTAACATTTGTAGCTAGATAATAGTCTGTTCGTACTTACATTTGATTGTACTACTATGTTGTAGAAAGGCTGTGTTACAGCGGTTTTTTCTAGCATTGCATTTTCGTTCAAGAAATGATTATTTGCTTCAGGGCAAAGGCTTGTAAAGTAGAGCCTCCTTTGTTACAAAACACTGCTGTAACAATAGTAAACTAATAAAACACTGAAACAATAAAGTTTTATTTTAAGTTTCTCATTTTAGTAAATGTACTTCCTTATAGTAATGTTCCATAGAAAGGTACCAATAGCAACAGAATATATTCCGGCACTCATTGTCCATACAAACATACAAACAAACATACACACACATATATATACATACATACATACATACGTGCGTGCATTCAGACTCACATGAGAGGGATCAAAGTATTGGGACACACCTCTTAATCACTGAATTCAAGTGTTTCACTCAGACCCATTTTCACAGATGTGTAAAATCAAGCACCTAGTCATGCAGTCAGGTTTACTAACATTTGTGAAAGAATGGGTCGTTCTGAAAAGCTCAGTACATTCAAGCGTGGTGCTGTCACAGAATGCCACCTTTACAATAAGTCAGTTTGTGAGATTTCCTCCCTGCTAGGTACTCCGCGGTCAACTGTAAGTAGTAGTATTGAAAGTGAAGGTATTTAGGAAACTCAGTCACATAATGACAGACCATGTAATGTAACAACGAGGCATCGCCGAGTGCTGAGGTGCATAGTGTGTAAAAGTCGCCAACCCACTGTTGACTCAATAACTGCAGAGTTCCAAACTTCCTCTGGCTTTAACTCCTTCTTGGAGCTTCATGGAATGGGCTTCCAGAGCCTCACATCACCAAACACAATGGCAAATGTCGGACAGAGTGGTGTTAAGCTCACTGCCACTGGACTCTGGGATAAATCATGCCTCTCTGTCTGGCAGCCTGATGGACAAGTCTGGGCTTGGCAGATGCCAAGTTGCCCTTAGATGCTTTTCCATCATGACTGTGTTCCAGTGCACAAAACAAGGTCCATTAAGACTTGGTAGGGGGAGTTAAGTAAAGATCTTGACTGGCCCTTACAGAACCCTGACCTCAACTCCATCGAACACAGAGATTGTGAGCCAGGTCCTCACGTCCAACATCAGTGTCTGACCTCACAAATGCTCTTTTGGATGAAAGGGCAAAAATGACTACAGATACATTCCAGAATCATGTGGAAAGCCTTCCCAGAAGAGTAGCAGCTGTCATAGCTGCAAAATGGGGATCAACTCCATATTGATGGCTATGGGTTTAGAATGGATGTCATAAAGGTTCCTGTGGATGTAATAGCCAATAGTGCATGTACTTTAATGACAGAACAATGAGTGGTCATGATCAGAACATCAGAATAGCAGTTAAACACTTTGCATTAAAATACAGTATGCCTCTGCTATGTATAATAATTCTGCTCATTATAAAACCCATTGTTTCTCTATTGTGCTCTGATTTTTTTATTATACCTAGAAAAGTAATTTAATCCCATAATAAATGGAAAGTCCCCTTACAGGAAAGGTATTTGATCATGGCTCTGTCAAGCTAAACCTGTGAAATCGATTCTGTGGGAATGTAACTGATTACAGCAGGTTAGGAGAAGTGTGCAGAGCCTGAAGTTCCTTTAGGTCAATTCAATGAAGGTCTTGTTACCAGCTGTCGGTGCTTTGAAGCGCTTCCCTTGGGCTTTGGGATCGAGAGAGCGGCCCCTATTTGTTTTAGACTAAAGGGGACAGAGCGAGCTGTACTGTTAGCCTTGTATGAATGAATGGTCTGTGCATTATGTAATCCTAACGCCTGGTGACTCTAGGCACGGCACTAGTCTCATGCTCAGAATGTCCTATTCTATGGTGCACGTTTAAGATAAAAGGAGCTCACAGTGCAGACTAAGACGAGCTCACAGTGCAGACTAAGACGAGGTCACAGTGCAGACTAAGATGAGCTCACAGTGCAGACTGCTCTCTTCAAGGGCCTAAGACTGTGGAACACCCTAAATAGTCTCAGGTATTATTTAATCCATGGTGATGTTAGGACTGTCATCAATCGAGGTGGCATCAGCTTTCACAAAATCTGTCACCACAAATTGGAGACTTTGTTGGATTATTTTAGGAGAGCTTCCAAAAGGAAGATAATTATCAACAAAACGTTAATAACACAGAGAACATTGGATTTAAAGAAGCTTATGTATTTAATGAAATGTATGCATTTCACTGGCATATATCCAGTATTATAGCCTACTTTTAATATTATTACCAAGTAAAACTTGATGTTTTGAAAGATAGTCGCACATCCTCTTGCAGTCTCTGTAATACAGAGGAGATAAAAATATCTGCCAGAAATAAAGAAAAATCTGTTTGACTGATAATGAGGAATCAGTGTAAATTCATTTTCTTACTGCCCTGAAACAGATTTTCCCATTTAAATATAGGTTTGTTTTACATTTTCAGAAACGTCTTACTGTTTGAAAGGTGTAGAAGGTAGTTGGGAAAATGCTTCTCAACCCTTATTTGTAGGCTTTCTGAAATTTGAAAACAGCAATTGTCATCTTGATTGCAGTATCTTGTGCACATTCACATATTTAACCCAGTACGAACCAGAAGTTAATTTCAGTTTTAATGCCATCCATTTACATAATCATATTTCTTTAGTTTTTCTTATGTTTGGAGGACCAAGTCTATGGAAGTTTCAGTGGGTTTGACTCCTGGCTCAGTATTCTGTACATGGAGTTTACATGCTCTCCCCTGTCCCTATGGGTCTGACTCCTGGCTCAGTATTCTGTACATGGAGTTTGCATGCTCTCCCCTGTCCGTATGGGTTTGACTCCTGGCTCAGTATTTTGTACATGGAGTTTTGTACATGGCTGCCTTTCCCAGTTGGTCACTGTCTCTGGGTTTACTGCAGCCTACTTTTCACAGTAGCTGTCATTCGATGGGTGATTTTTTTTTTTCTTCCTTTGGGTTTCGATTAGACTCATACATAAATTAGACACAATGATTTTGCAAATTCAAATACCGCTACTCACAAAATACAGTCTCGTTATGACAATACCATTGTGCTTCCTCCAGGCTGCAAGGTGTTCTTTGGTGTCTCTCAGGCCATGAATTATGGATATGCTGATGGACATGTCAGACAAGAGGGTCCACCACATGGAATCAATAAAGCAACAACAATGCTAATAGGAAGTCGCCACCCCAAGGCTGTCTCCTCTAAGGTCATGATTTCTCAATGGCACCAATTACCGCCAAACGTGGCACAACTCTTGCATTGTTATGTGACTGAGTTTGCATTATGTTAAACTATCAAGTGCCGCTGTTGTGAGCAAGAACAGGTAGACACAGCTATTTAAAGCAGAACAACTGAAGATTAATAGCTTTTTCCATTTAATGTAATTTAATGCTAGAGTAAAGGGTAGCGGCAGAAAGACATTAATGGCTCTGTTGTTAAGGCGACGCAGGTCTGCTACTGAATGCTCAGGCAGAAGAACAATCTAACATAAAAGTGGTAAGACCAACTTAACCTTTCTACTATAGCTGTAGGTAATAATGAAGTAATGAAAATGTGTACAGCCCCCCCCCAGCCCCAGCATATGTTATATAAAAACTAAGTAATGGCATGATGTCTCACATCTCCATGACGACGGTTTGAATCTCGCTTCAGGTTTGAACCATTTTTTCGGTCCCCACAAGTGGAAATTCTTTTTTCAAAAATCTGTGACTGCAATCAAACAACTAAGAATGTCAATAGTCTTGTATTTTGTTTGATTTCTTATGGGTAAGGTTAGGGCTGGGTAGGGTTTAAGGTTGTCATAGTTAGGATTAAGGTTTTGCCCACAGAAATGAATGGATGGTCCCCACAAGATATGAATACAACCCTGCGGGGGCAGCATGTGGCTCAGTGGGCTAAGCCTGTGCCTGTGATCAGAAGGTCACCAGGTCAAGCCTTGCCCAGCATGTCTGTGGCTGAGCAAGGCCCTTAACCCCCAGCTCCCTGGGTGCTGCTACGGGTGGCTGCCCTTCACTGCTAATCTTGCTCTCACCTACGGAGAGCAAAAAGTGTATTTCCCCCACAGGGATCAATA
This sequence comes from Hyperopisus bebe, assembly GCA_026777045.1. NCBI lineage: Eukaryota > Metazoa > Chordata > Actinopteri > Osteoglossiformes > Mormyridae > Hyperopisus > Hyperopisus bebe. The sequence continues at coordinate 8,978,827 of JAODJW010000045.1, forward strand.
ATCCCTAATCATTCTGTGTGTATGTGTATCAAGCCTGGGAAATTTATCATGTTAACATGAGATGTCATGTTGTGATGTTGTACCAGTCCCAGACTTCAGAGCTATACTCAAAACATTCAGTTAACATCTCACGGGGAAGCTGAAGTTACCAGACTTGGTTTATTTTTAAAAATCCCACATGGTCGGGATTATATGGTGCTTCAATCCAGCGAGTGAGTACATGTGATTATATGTACATGTGGTATACGCCATTAATCACCAAGGTGTGTCATTTAAAGCAATAGTTTAACACGCTTATGTATGACATTGGCATCTGTTCATTGAGCCTTATTGGAAGCATTAAAATTTAGCTTGTATTACTTGCAGGTAGTATTTTTGTTGGAAACGAATAATATGCAGTTACAATTAAACCACTAAACAAAAATTAAAATATGGGCCATTCTCATGAACTTGAGAATAATATATAAATATTATATACTAAAACATCCCTGAAGTGGTGTTTGTGGTTCTCAAGATGCTTGTCTGAAAAAACACATTTTGCACCCTTTTGTTTTGTTATATTCTGTAATTGTTCTGTGTTGTCTTGCCACTACAGTGGATATTCTTGAGCTATTATAGGTGACAAATGCCTTTAATCACTCTCTGACAAGCATGTGTCATTCATTAAGGCAATGGAAGGAACACAGTTACCCACCCTCATCCAATGAACCTGATATTAGCAGTTTGTTATTCGCCAGTGGGCTGTGAACAATTAAACAGGAATAAATGTGAAGTTTGGCTAAAGATTCCACAAACTGACAGATGAGTCAAGTCAGAAAGAGTTGTTGTATGGGTTTTTGCTGCAGCTCCCAAATTAGGTCACTCATTAGAGGACTGATTGCCTGAAGTGTTCTCACA
>JAODJW010000045.1:9011131-9029392 GCA_026777045.1 Hyperopisus bebe
CTCGGTCTAAACAGAGAAGCCATTTATGAAGAAGTTCATCTTTTCCCCATTCTTTAATAGGAAGTAAAAATAAACAAGCCATTTCTCCTCTCCTGCCACCCAGTTCCCAGTAACATTGAAAAAAATAACATAGTTACATTACTCTGGAAGAAACACTGTAAAGACAGTAAATGCACCACAAACAGCCAAAAGGAATAATTAAGCGATTTGCAACTGTTAATTAAGCGTCACTTTGCCTTGTGAATTTATACGTGCCACTTTAATGTGAAAGATTTGATTTACAAAAGCTTTTTTTCGGTGTGGACATGCAGTTCATATCTTTGGGCATGATAACTACGCCATACACTTTTGATTGCTGACACTTTTAAATATCCGTATGGACGTTTAATAAACTGTAAACTTTATTTAATTCTTAAGCACTGTCCAGACCAAAATAACCTTTATGCAAAATGAATGCAACTGAATAGTCTGATAGCTTACGGAGGTACAGAAGCTTGTAAATCAGAATTTATCAAAAGTATAGACACAGATGGAAGCTGTGCACTGCACTTTACTGAGGAACGTATTATTGCATAGCTGAACTGTTTTCCATTTTTACAGCCAAGGGAAAGTGCCGATGCATCAGGACAAAAGCGAAATGGGCCCCTATTGATTTCGCTCTCCTGGGCGGAGTAGGAAAACCAGCGGAGCGGCCGGCGCTGCGTTCGCCGATTAGAAGCTTCCATAATCGGTTTGCTCATAAACGCCGCCGGTGTGCGGTGAGGAGGAGCAGGTGGATGGTGCCCGTGCAGCAGCAAACATTGCGCTGGCACGACGGCTCCAGCACGGCGTACATAATTTATTAAGGCAGGCAATGCGCTCGTTACTGATTTTCCCTGACAGCGATGCGGCATCGCGGACAACCAGCAGGGCACATACGAAAGTGTGGGAACATAATTATACGACCTGAACTTACTAAATAATAATGATGATTATAAAATTAATAATAATAAGGACAACACTAATAATAGTAATTAATAATAAAGTAATAAAGTAAAGTAACATAAAATATTGGTTTTTCATGCCAGTGTGCCCCATCCCCCCACCACATTCAAAATGCTTCTGACGTCCCTGCTTACATGTACTGTACTAGGAATGTACATTGGCAGTATTGCTGCTTAAATTCGCATACGACATAGAACATAATTTAAGAAAAATAATACAAATATAAATTAAATAGAATAAATTTTAGTATTGAAAAGTCGATTACTGATAAGAACCTTGCTCCCAAATATATATATAAATAAACAATTTTGTACACAGATGTGCACACACAGTGGCAGCAACATGCAGAAAGTCCAAGAATGTGCAGATAGTGTTTGGATAGAGATCCAGAAGAGTGCAGATACTGTGGGACTGAACTCAGGAATGGCTGATCAGCATTACTGCACTGTCTGTATTACATGTTTATAATCCTCATGTGTATATAACACACACAGCAGCTGCTTTCCGGAAACAGACACAAAACAAAACATCTTTTGTCACACTGGCCTGGACCAGACATATTTGTGTCCCCGACGTCACAGTTTATTGAGAGTCTTTCTCTCTAAAAACTCTGATTTATTATCAGAATGAGTCTGATGATAATTTGTGACAGAGAATGGAAGTCATAAAAAGTGTTAAAATTCAATGGTTTAAATGTTTCTGGTTCGTCTGACCTTCTAAGTGCTGCTGATATCAACATTTCAGTTACATTTATTCTGGATGCTTAATGCATTTAATACCTTTTATATCATATGCAATGTGTTACATTGACAGTAATAGCTCCATCCCATGGTGACTCAGCATGCATCACATGAGTGGCAGCCCTGCCTTCTCCTTGTAAGCTCTCCTCTTGCTGTCTCATGTGCTGAGTCGGGGGGGGGTATTCACTGCCCCCTAGGTTACCACCTCTCAGCACAGTTCGGGCATTTTCAACTGCTGTCTAATGGACAATGATTTTGAATGACAGAATTCAGGATGCGGGAAATTCCTGTCACTCTTCCTAACAGATTATCATTCGGATCACAGACTGCCGAGTCCAGTGCAACCCTAATGTCAGTCATCTACTGCTTCTTAGCACCAGTGCTGACCTTGACTTTGGAGCAAAGATATTTCAGCAAAAATAAAATCAAAAAGTAAGGTCCTTTTTGGCTCCAAAGACTCAGCAACAAGCATGAAATACATAATGTTCTTCTTATGGGGGTGGGCTATACTTTGAAATTGCACTGTTATGCAAAAAATGCCAATTTTTGTTAGGTATTTGCTATATATTTTTATTTTGCAGCTGCATTGAGTAAATCAGCTCAAACGCATTATAATTATTTTGTTCCCTTCATGTTAACAGTAATCCAAATTGATACCGTTTTGTTCTGCTCTGAAATAGCAGCTGCTCAAACACAATTTCAGAATTATTTTTTGAACCACCCAGCAGAACTGTTTAGGAAAGAAAGGAAATGAATGAAATGTTTCTAATGAGAACTCTCGTCACTGATGAAACCCATCACTGCTATCAATCAACCGTCAATGATCTTAAAAACGTTGGAAATTTGATGGCTTCATGGTGGCTTGATCAGTGCTCCTGCTCCTAGCCACTGCTGGGGAGTTTGTGAATTTATATATACCCAGAGTAAAAAGGGTAGTTCTAACCAAATCAGAATAATAAACTGCCATAATCATGGACTGTGGTCATGTGATCACTTTTCATCTCTTCTCTGGATAGCCAAATTGCTATCGTGCTACATTTTAATCTCTGTTAAGTCCCAAGAATGAAGTTCTTGCAATCAATATATTTTTCCTTTTTTTCCCCAGCAGCTTGTGCTGCCAGAGGCTTACACTTCTCATTTGGTTTGATTAACAGGTCTGCTGACCTCCTTTCCGGTGACGTTGCTGCTTAAATTGTTTCTTGTTAGCTGGTAATTGACTTTCATTCAAGGCGGATTCTGAAGAATGCTCTGATGGTGATTAGCAGCGGGATCCTGTTCCAGGGAAAGATCAGTCAGTGGGAAATAAAAATAAATATATAAATGAAGTATAAAGTCAAAACTGCTAGATGGAGTGTTTGATTGCAGTAGCTGGTGATGTAGCATGCTAACAATGACAATGTGTGACCCTGAGTCTTTAATGTTAATGTAAATTGGAATTTCTGAATAGTCTATATTGTGTGCTTGAAGATTTGCATGTGCCCTGTGGACTGGAACCCATGACGAGCCTCGTGTCTGTTGCTTCCCGTAATAGGTAGCATACATTGACTCAATGGTCCAATTGTATAGCTCCTCTTGGGGTTTTAAACTTCTGAATCCACTTTGTTAATAAATTAGTGATTGCTCTGTAAGTGCCCTTTAATATAATGAGGAAGCCTATGTCTGACTGATGAATGCGCTGGATGGAGTGTTTGATTACATCGTGCCGTTGCAGATGTAACCACAAACCCACACAGGGTCAAAATAGTATTAACAGGCTGCTTGGTCCATCACGACATCAAATTTCATGTTGTGTGTACAATTTATGTTTTTATATTGTATTGCATCTGCTACCTTTCTTTGACTCTGTAGGGCATTGCTATTCAATTCAGGCCCTTGATTCCAAATCCAGGCCTTGTTTTCAGTTCTCCCAGGTACTTAGTTTAATAATTACTGATTCTGATTGGTCAGAGGCTTCACACCTGGCTCACAGGTGAAGAAAGGCTGGAAAATCAGCAGGGCTCGGCCCTCAAGGACCGTGAGCTGAATAGCCCTGCTGTAGGGCCCCTCTGACCAAATGTTTGGGCTACCTTTCAATCCGTGATTTATAACTGGGACGTCAGTTGAATGTATTTCCAAAAAACGAAATGATGTAAATATTTAGCCCTTTTCTAGTGTAAAAGAATAAAAAAAAACTTTGTTCTGATTACTGCTTTATATATTGTCAAAATGTACGTTACCCAGAATGCTTCATGCTTTATTTATTGATTTTACATACACAGTTGTACAGAGCTTAGCTCGGCAAGCAGAAATTCTCCTGAGCTTAAACCTAATGATCTTCAAGCGTACATAACCAAGAAACGTGTCTGTATGATAAATCAAGTTGAAGTACTGTGGCATTCACACTGAATTGCATTAATTTGTGCAGCAGAAAATTGCCTCGTTAGTCTTTTGTATTCTCACTGAGAAATGAACATCTGTGTTAAGACTTCAAGACAGACCCACCTGCCCGTCATTGAGAAAAAGCTGTATCACCAGTTTCTGAATGTTTTCTGAATTCTGAAAACAGGTCGTTTGTCTTTGTTATAATGGATCCATGCTAGCCAGCTGTAAAGATAAGACAGATCAGCCAGCGTTTTGCCATCAGCGAGTCGCGGCGTGCTCAGGTCATCGGTGTTTACCAAAGACCACCCCAACGTAGTGTCCATTAAGAGGGAGCAACCTGGACACACACTGGCCAGTCATGGAGGAAATCGATTTCTCTTAAGTATTCCAGCTGTTAAGACAAAAAGGAAGGACAATCCACAAGCAGCCTTCCAAAGACTGAAGGAGTTTTTTCCTAACCCAAATTTTACAGTAACAGAAACAGAAGGACCGTGGGGGGGTCAAACAGAAAGCAGGAACAATCAGGAGAGACTGGTGGGTGTTCTACGAAGCAGGGTATCTGAGTTAGCTGGGTTAGCTTAAGCTAGAATTCATGATTGATCAATAAGAATTTAGCTAAGGAGCATTTCTATTGGACAAGCAGGAATTACGGTAATTCTTCCATCTCGTAGGGCATTTGTTGGACATAAGTTGTCTGTTCTTAACACATTGCCATATGACTGAGTGGAATTGCATTCATATCTGTGATGTGTGCTGTCAAGCAATGTTCCTTATCAACATTTTATCATCAGTTGCTCATTTTCATATACAGTGGTACCTTAGTTCTCGAACTCATTAGAACTCAAATTTCTCCGAACCAACCAGTTTGAAAAAAAATTACCTAGAGCTCGATCTGAATCTCAGAAGTCAAACCGTGAACGCCGACCTAACTTGTACGTGCGGGGAAATGAGTCACGTGGCACATCTCTCAGCGGAAACAAACAGTAATGCTTCAGTCTCAGCCTCCCCTTCGCTGTGATAGCATTGTGCATGTTTACAATCCAAATAAAGATTTCTTATGAATTACTTTATTATTAATAATAAACCATTAAGACATTTAATTATAATAATTTTGTCATGCCGAGTGAGGACGAAACGGAGACAAAGGTGCAGACGTCGGTATCGGACGAATTAAATACAGAGGACTAATGACAACAACCAGAAACAGCTGATCACACGGGGATTCCACACGGGGTTAATGAGGAGGCGTTGCACACCGAAGGAGTGGACGATTTTTTTTTTTTTTTTTTTTTTTTAATTTACCCATTGTTTGGATACAGTACATTTACTTTCTTACTTTACAAATTACTGTTTTGATATACAGTATGTGCTTAGATGTGTTTAGGACAGTATATACTCCTCTTATTTTATCTGGTTCATTTTGTGTTTAAATGCTAAAAAAAAAAAAAAAAACATATTTAAGTGTCATTTTTTTGGGGCGGGGAACCAATTAATTGGTTTTCCATTATTTATTAGGGGAATTTCGATCAGAACTCGAACTTTTTAGGATTCGCTCCAGAGCTCTAAATGAATTAAATTTGAGTTCTGAGGTACCACTGTAGTTTAAGTTTTATATGATAAGTGGATATCAGTTTATATAAGCTAACTCTACTATGGATGAAGTCAGTGTATTGAATTCCGCAAAAACATTGATTATTGTGGTATTGGGTTGAGAAACAGTAATGCTTGCTGCAGCCCCTGATTAAAAGCATATTTTGCCTTCGACACGGTTCATTTTGGAGATTTATAGCATGGATTAGCACCCTTGCAGTGTTACCAACTGCTTTCAATGGAACGTAGCTAAAGCCTGCTTAAAAAGTGGCTAGATGACACCATGCGTTAATTAGCATTTTGGTGGAAACGTTGCATCGCATTTGCATTCTGTCTAGTGTCAGAGGTGTCAGCCCTTTACTCCTGCTTCCTTCTCTCCTACTCTGTGCTGAGATATACTGTATTTTAATACAGCCAAATTCCCGATAAAGCTGCTCACGTATACTGCATTTTAATACAGCCGAATTCCCAATAAAGCTCTTCTCATTTACATGTTTTTCTGTTTCTCTTGTCAACTAAGGTTCATCCAATAAACAGATGCTAGATTTTTCACTAGTTGCTTTTGTTGACAATAAATCACTAAAGGGTTCTGAAAGGTCACTAGATGTAGTGACAAAGTATGAGCCTGTACTGGACCTGGGATTCAAGCCCGTACCCAAGACCCTGAGACCGAACTCAACCCGGCCAGAATGGCACTAGCAAATCTAAAATCCGAACCCAACCGAAACCTGAAATTGTGGAAATATTAATCATTGGTGTATAAGGAGACATTGTGAGCTTTTGCCGTGATTCTTCCATTGATATTTAGATGCTTGCTATGTATCTGGTGGATGAGAGAGAAAGGGAGGACGGGTGGGGGTTCGGGGATGAGTGTTTGGGGGGGGATGGTATGGAAAGCACAAGTGAGCCAAGGACCCAGCAAGTGCAAAATGCACATTAAAAAAATCACAAAGAAAACAGTATCCTGAGCCTGAAGATGAACATGAAAAAGCGACCCATACCCAGACGGATCCCGATACCCTGTCAGGGCCCGGCGGGCTCGGGTCGGGTTTCAGGCCTCTACCACAAAGTCGCTTCGTTGGCAGCACTTCATCCTCACCTTTTTCCTATATTTTCTTGGCAGATGGGAACCCCCTTAAAGCTAAGTCCACACTGCCTGGGGCTTATAAATGACCAACTGTGGCTGACAGCTATTACTGACAGCTGTGTGCAGCAATAGAGGCTGTTGCTTTTCTTTTGTGTCGTTAGTGGTTTGATGTCTGTGCCTTCTGAGCTAAGTATGTCGCACATTAAAACTTTTTTTTGCCGGGTAGCGTCTTCAGTGTTGGACATCGTTAAATTTCATTTATTTCTTGGGCACCGGGAGCCTGAAATCAGGACTGTCCTGTCAAATGGGGACATCTTGTCACCATATATGGGGGCAATGTGTGACACTGCAGGTTAGGACTCCGTACCTGTGATCAGAAGGTCACCAGTTCAAATCCCGAGCAAGCCCCTTAGGCTGACCCTGCATCCTCAATTGCATGTCACTTTGGATGAAAGTGCCAGTAAAACACATACATGTATCTGAGAAAGATGCACCGAGTCCATTACTCTCTGAGTGGCCAGGATGGCCAAAGAAGCCTGTTACACTCTTGGGTGAAGCACATGGAAATGTGGGTGAAAATGTCAGTCCGTTCTTAAAGGTGCATATATCAAGAAGCGCCTCACACTAGCAGAAATACGTTAACTGGCATTTTGATATATTCTTCACACCTCGATTGCACCCCAAACTGTAATTAGAGTTCCCAAACTTGAACTTTAATGTACCATGACAGATATTTGGAGCATCACCCATGACTCGTACAGGAGCGCAGACTGTAAATTAGGCCCATAAATCTTGCCTTAACGGGCAAGGTGATGCTCAGAAGGTGGTCTTTTATTATGTAAATGTTTCATAGATCTCTGCATATAATTCTGCTTTAATGATTAAGAGTGGACAGCAGGAATTTTGTCAGATGTAGGCGCATTTGTGTCAAAGATATATTGGCAACTTCTGGCATTTAATTTATAAGGAAACTTGCATCAGTTTATACACACTTTGAAAGGGACATCAGAGTATAGAAAGAACTGAAATTCAGAAAAATGCCAAAGGAGGTTAACGTAGGTGCTCAGTGTTGCTAAAACACATCATTCATTAATGACGATTAGTACAACTGTTGACTTTTATGTAAACTGACCATTAGTTTTGTTATTATTACTTACTGTGAGTTACAAAATGTATTTGATGTATGGTGCAGTTCACCAAGTGGGCGGGACAAAGGAACAGTGAAGTACAGAGAGAGATAAACACATTAAAATGAGCTGGAAAGAAAAGAAGAGAAAACAGTTATCAGCAGGGCTGGCTGCTACCCGCTTCTTCTGTGGGAAAAGAGATTGACTCTCATCTCCACCTTGTAAAGTCGTTATTATCCCTGTTCTCTGCTGGGTGTCCAGCAGCACATTTTCACAAGCTGTTCTCTTTGTGAACCGCAGGGCAAAAACCGCTATGCAGCCAGCCAGGGACTGCGCGTATGTTTCAGTTTTGTTTTATTTATTTATTTATTTTTTAACATATAAAATGTTGTTGGATTTAAATAATCATGTTCAGGCAATGCAGGAGTAATTACAAAATCCAAATAATCCATACAATTGGAAAAGTAATTTCACCTTGATTGCCTTTAACAGCAGGGCTCCTTCCTTTGTTCTTCCTCCAGTGTGGTGTCAGTATGTTTCTCCAGATGAGAAGTAGAGAAGAGCTGTGGCACGTTTGTGTTATTAAGATATAAAAGTTTGATGGACCCAAGCGGTACATGGAAGCGTACAGTTTAATTAATTTCTACATTCAAAAGTAGTGGTGTGCGAAATGGTTCTTTAATTTGCTATAGCTACTGTTCATGCTTACTGCAGTAGGAAACTTCATTCATCAACTACCTAAATTTACCTGAGAATAGTAAAAGTGAAAAAATACATTGTTTTAGTCTGTTCTGTAAATATGTCAGCAGTTATCACTGTTCTGGTTTCTGTCAAGCGTCTAGCAGCACTAACTGATATGATGAATGCGTGACTTGATAGATCCTTATGAAACAAAGGAATTGCCAATTAATGTCATACTCATAAAAGTGAAGCAGTAATTATTAAATCTAAACTAACCATATCAAATCCAAGTTAATTCATTGTCAGCGTGCTAGTTTCCAAAACGTATGTCAGGATCTTGAACTGTCGAACTTGGAAAAAGTTCCCTGATGACTTCTATGGCATAAAGGGAGCTTAGAGCCCCCCCGCTGTGTCACCATCAAGGGTGTAAACCTGCGTGTCAGCAGTTCTCCTCTTGCTGTCCCTAGTGGCCCCCGTTTTTGATAATCAGCACATTCTTTCTTTTAGTTATAAATAAATATTCCTTGTGAATACACACACTGATGGATGCACCTTTAGGATTAAATATAGCTCCTTACATGACATACTGTATGAACACTGATCAGTGCTACTTTCTCTAGGCAGCAGTGCAAACTGCACCAGGTCAGTTAGGGGGGGCAGAAAGGAATAACAAAAAGGCAGGGTGTGCTTGTTTGGGACGGGGGGAGGCTTTCTTTCAGGGTCAGGACAGTAAAGCAAAAATAATAATTACAGGATGCTTAAATATAAGGAATTCATTTGATTTTGCATAAAATAATTCCTTGACTATAGCATGTACTGTATCCACAAATCACAGGTCCATTTTAGTTTATATGCCTACAGTCACTTTGGACTTGGCATGTACCAGTAGTGTGTGCTGTACATGCCTCGCAGTGCTGGGAGCCGTGTACCAGTAGTGTGTGCTGTACATGCCTCAGAGTACTGGGAGCCGTGTACCAGCAGTGATCTAAGCTGTCTTCACCACCCTCTGCAGAGCACCAAGCAGCTTTTGATCCAAGATGGGGCCCATTGGGGCTGGATGTCATAGTTTTCCCTTCAACTTCATGCTATAAAACTTCTAAATAGAAATAACTTTTTCCCATCTCTCAGAAAAGAAATCTGATCTTTAGCCCAGACACCGTGTCTGCTTTACGGAGCTTTCAGAGTGGGCATATGTCAAGAGCTGAAAGTGTTGACTTTGTCTGCTCTCTTTTAGTATTTTAGAATAACTTCAGCAGTTATAGATATAGATAAAATATCTGAAATGCATATAAATGTCTTAGTACAGCATAAATAAGGGGTTCTACATCTTTCTAGAAAATCACCCTGCATAGTCAGTAGCAATCCAAGCCATGCCTGTCTGAGGCAAAGTGAATCTGGCTGGCAAGTTGGCACCCCCTCAGAAGCTGGCGCTCTAGGCGCGGACCATCGCCAGCGCCCCCTGTCTGAGGCAAAGTGAAACTGACTGGCAAGTTGGCACCCCCTCAGAAGCTGGCGCCCTGTAGAAGCCAATAATGTAATAGCTGCCAATAATGTAATACATTTTCTAAACCAATGACATCATAACCTTTTGCTGATAATGTGATAAGCTATTACATTATTGGCCATTTATTACATTATCGACTTTTACTGCATTAGGAACAGAGAGATTTATTGTGTTATTGGCATATTTTTACATTATTAGATGTTACATTTCGCCTATAGGATTGACTGGTACGGTGAATAGTAATTACATAATAAATATCTACATTTAAAATTACATAATGAAAGCCTTTACATTTTTGGCTATCTTGGCTCACCAAAGCACAAAGTTTAAGCTTATAAAATGTATTAATAGATTACAGTAGTAATTTGAAATCAAGGGAATTCTGAAACAGCTGTTCATCCTCAAAAAAGTTCCTCATTTAAATGAACATTTACTGTGACAGTCTAGGTTAAGTCCCTGTCATTCACAGCAACACAGTATTTCTTCTGCCAGAATTTAATCCATATACCTCATAGTATTAAGTTTCCCTTTAAACAGCCAACGGGAACTTGCAAGGCCAGCTTTGTAATTATCATTATAGATTGTTAAAAGGCTTTGTGTGTTTATGATTTATATGCTCCTTTTTTATGAGGATTAATCAAAAAATGTTAAGGTATTTACTGACGTGACGTGGATGGTGGGCCATTTGTGAGATGATCTCGATTAATGCCTTAATGCCTGCTCATTAACTTTATAAAAGGCAAGACAGGCATTTTCACAAACCTATACATACATACATACATATGTGTGTGTGTGTCTATCATGAATTAAAATATAATTTGTTCATAAAATTTTAGGCGACAGATGTATGCTCCATATACACAGCAAGAATATACTTCCTGTATGTTTTAATGCGTCCCTTAGTGTCACACAACTGAGCAAACAGTAACATAAGTTAACAATCCTTAGATTTCTATGAAGAACTCAACACAAAACCATCATAAATCATCCATAACAATTCCATCACACCTTGAGTAACTAGAGCAAAATGTAATCCTGCTATAACAATGCTTAGATTTATGTGCTTTTATTAAATTATTACTATGTTTTATATAACATTAAAGATACATTTTCATCTAAATGTATTTTAGTAATGCATCTTCCTACTGATCAAAATGGTATGCAAAAGTATCTCTGCTCTGAGCAAACACAAAAAAAAAATATTTCGAGCTGCTTGTAGATTTGATCTAGCTGTCTTCAGAAATGCTTAAAGGATTAATTAGCTAACAGAATCAGAATACAGGCAAGGATCTTCAGTTAATGTTGACAACAAACACCAGAATGGGTGATTTAAGTGACTTTGAACATGGCGTGGTCGTTCGTGCCAGATGAGCTGGTATGAGTGTTTCAGAAACTTCTGATCTGCTGGAATTTTCAAACACAGCCTAGACCTCTAGGATTTACAGAGAATGGACCGAAAAAGAAAAAGCTTCCAGTAAGTGGCTATTCTTGGGGTGAAGATGCCTAGTTACTGGCAGAGGTCAGAGAAGAATGGCCAGACTGGTTCATGCTGATAGAATGGCAACAATAATCTAGATAATCACTCGATACAACCAAGGTATACAGAAGAACATCTCTGAACATACAACATGTAGAACCTTGAAGTGGATGGGCTACAGCAGCAGACCACACCAAGTGTTACTCCTGTCAGCTAAGAACAGGAAGCTGAGGCTACAGTGGGCACAGGCTCAAAACTAGACAAAGGAAGATTGGAAAAACGTTGCCTGGTCAGATGAATCTCAGTTTCAGCTGCGACATTCCTCAGGTAGTAATTTGGCATACACAACATGAAAGCATGGATTCATCCTGCCTTGTATCAACAACTCAGGCTGCTGGTGCTGTAATGTTGGCAATATTTTCATGGCACAATTTAAATGCCACAGCCTACCCGATTATTGCTGCTGACCAAGTCCATCCCTTAATGACCACGGTGTACCCAGCTTCAAATGGCTACTTCCAGCATGTAACAAAGGTCATATCATTTCAGACTGGTTCCTTAAACATGATAATGAGCTCATTGTACTCAAATGGCCTCCACAGACACCAGATCTCACTTTAACTGAGTAGCTGTGGGGTGTGGTAACCGGAGATTCACATAACGAAGGTGCAGCGGCTGCGTGAAGCTGTCTCAAATTAAGACATACAGGTAAATACAAGTAACCACCTAATTAATTGGCAAATTGGCATGTAAGTGGAATGTAAAACAAATGAATAAGTGTAGTTTCACAGTTACATGTTACAACAAGGTAAAAACACATTTATTAATTTTCACATTTCCAGGTGATCCATCCAATACTTCTATAAATTGCGCAGGCTGGTGAGTCTGGGGTGAGTTGGGATTAGATGGGAGTGGCAAGTGACGGGGTTGTCCGCGGAATACGATGCGGGGAATACAAGGTGGGTAACACTAGGTATGACATGTATGTATGAATGTATGTATGAGTCATTTTAACTTCAGTCTGTTAAAAGGGAAGGAGAGCTTAGGTTCCAAGAATCAATAGCATAGCTGGAAGCTCTGCGATTCTACTTTCACTACCACGTTGCTATTCGGCAAAGGCCAGAAGTGAATTTTAATTGTGTTTTTTTTTTTTTTTATTTGTATTCCAGGAAGATTTTGCAAGGAAGGTTTGTCAAAGGCAGATTCTAAAGAAGTGCTTGTCTTTATTCTATTTTAGGGAAAGAAAGAGATTATTTTTAAAAAATACAGTACATTTTAAAAAACTTGCTTCCCTTCGACATTAGAAAAAGAATTATGTGAAAACTTTCATTTCAGTCATCTCGTTTGTCCTTCTTGAAGCTCATTGTCCTAATTCATTAGAATTCCCAGCCACCCATTTATCCTCACAGTTTAATTTTCCTTAGAACCAACTTCCTATTTTTAATTTCTTCTTCACTTTTTGCTACAATCTTGAAAACATTGATTGCAGAACTATGTCATACCTCCATTTTCAACTCTGTCATCAATAAGAAACTGTTTTCTACAATTACTAAGTGCTTACAAAAACTCTACTGAGCTATATTTTTAAGCAACACTTAAAGTCAAACCACATATTAATAGGGAAAGTTTGGTTTTTTGATTTATTTATTTGTATGTTTGTTTATTTTCAGCAATTAGGATCTGTGCTTCTATAGCTTTTTAAAAGACTCTTTACTCAAGAAATTAATGAAGTAATAAAATTATTCCTAAGAGGCCTGCTTCAGGAAGGAAGGAGCAATGCACAATGTTAATGGCATGTTTGGAAAAGCTAAGGCGGCCTTTCGAGGCAGAAAATCAGTTCACAATGCAATAATTTTTGTTTTCTATTAATAATAAGGGACATGCAGCACTTCTTGGAATTCCCCTTATATTCACAGCATTCGGAACCTGAGGTAAGAAACACAGAATAAAGGTTAAATTGACTATTTGTAATAATAAAATCCTGTAAAGTGACCAAAATAGAGACAGAAAAAATATTTTGCACCATTTCTGTCTTCACAGCAAAACTAAATCATACACACTGTTACAATGTTGGATGTCTAATGGGACCACAATGGAAGTGTAGTATACTGTGTGTTTTAATCAATTAGCCATCCAGGCAGAAAAAAATGCTCTCCATATCTATAGAGATTTTTATTTTTCTCATTATTATCATTTAGAACATGTCAAATGATAGGGCACCCTAATCTGTCATCTTACTGTGAACGCACAAGAAAAATCATTTACCATGCTGCACGCATTAGTGAGAACAGACTTTTTTCTTTTAGTCAATGGCATCATGCCGATAAACCCCATTAGATGCTGAAAGGATCACATTAAGCCAAAGCTCTTGTAATAAAGATGTCAGTGCAAAGGATTAGCATTCGGTTTGTAAGCCATTCAGCTGTCTATTACAAAAAGGCCAAAGTCACACGTATACAATACAAACTGAAAGAAAATGCAATTCATAAAGCTGCTCGTTGTGGTATTTTAGATATATGAAATTGATTTACCTTTATTTTATTAAAAAGTACATGTAAACAGACAAAGAATCAGTCAGAGCTACCAACAAAACGCATGATCGCTGCTGTCTGCCAAATACTTTCCATTTTTAATTAAACGTTTTGCATATCACAATTAATACAGTCAGTAAGTCTTTCATTTAAATTACATTTTCAAGTCCACACCCTACCACATTTACATTTATGGTTTAAATTTGTAGGTATCTGGTTCCACAGAAGTAATTGATGGTAACCATTCAGTAAGGTATTAAGCTGGACTGCTTTAGTGAAAAGGCTCATTGACATTGCAGAAGTGGGAGATTTTTGACTTGCTAAACCCGAAGCTGTTGCAATTGTAATATGGTACATAATAGTGCTTAGCGTTAAGGATCTGATATTCTAGCTGGCCTGCCATTAAAAATTGACAGAACTAATGTTCAGTTTTGAATTTGAGTAAATTTAATGTATTTAAACAGTCAATAGAATGTTGGGGTAAAGCATGTGCCCCAAATAAAATTCTGTCTGTTATTGAATTACGTCATAAATGTTATAAGATCAAACACTAGCCTTAATTCAAAGAAGCCCAAAAAAAATCAAATAGCTGAAAAACTGAAATTAATTATGCACACCAAACCAGGGCTGTGTGTATTGACCTACCTCCCTCCCAAAAAAAAAGCCCCACAATATATATTTATACATCCATCTATCCATTATCTTCCACTTATCCGAGGTCGGGTCGCGGGGGCAGCAGTCTCAGCAGGGAAACCCAGACTTCCCTCTGCCCCGGCCACTTCATCCAGCTCCTCTGGGGGAATCCCGAGGCATTCCCAGGCTAGCCGAGAGACATAGTCCCTCCACTGTGTCCTGGGTCTTCCCTGGGGACTCCTCCCAGTGGGACATGCCCTGTCGATCTCCCGTTCCATCCTTCCCTCACTCGTGAACAAGACGCCTCCTCCACTTGGAGGAGGACCCCATCCCCAACCTGGACAGAGCATTCTATCCTTTTCCGGCTGAGGACCATGGTCTCGGATTCGGAGGTGCTGATTCTCATCCCAGCTGCTTCACACTCAGCTGCGAACTGTCCCAGTGAGAGCCGAAGGTCGCGGTCCGATGAGGCCAACAGAACCACATCATCTGCAAAAAGCAGAGACCTAATCCTGAGGTCACAAAATCAGACAACCTCAACGCCCTGGCTGCGGTTAGAAATTCTGTCCATAAAACCTATGAACAGAATCGGTGACAAAGGACAGCCCTGACGGAGTCCAACCCTCACTGGAAATGAGTCCGACTTATTGCCGCCCATGCGGCCCAAGCTCTGACACCGAACAGCCCTTATAAGGAAGCCCGGCACCCCATACTTCCAGAGCACTCCCCACAGGACTCCCCTAGGGACACAGTCGAATGTCTTCTCCAAGTCCACAAAACACATGTAGACTGGTTGGGCAAACTCCCATGAACCCTCCAAGACCCTGCTGAGAATATAGAGCTGGTCCACTGTTCCGCAGCGAAGGCGAAAACCACACAGCTGAATCCGAGGTTCGACAATCCGACGGACCCTCCTCTCCAGAACCCCCGAATAGACCTTACCAGGGAGGCTGAGGAGTGTGAAGAGGGGGACCACCACCCCGGTCTGCCAGTCCAGAAGCACTGCCCCCGATGTCCACGCGATGCTGCAGATGCGTGTCAACCAGGACAGCCCCACAGCATCCAGGGCCTTAAGGAACTCCGGGCGGATCTCATCCACCCCCGGGGCCCGGCCACTGAGGAGCTTTTTAACCACCTCAGCGACCCCAGAGATAGGGGAGTCCACCCCCAAGTCCCCAGACTCTGCTTCCACATTGGAAGGCATGTCGGTGGGATTGAGGAGGTCTTCGAAGTACTCCCTCCACCGACCCAGAACGTCCCGAGCTGAGGTCAGCAGCACCCCATCCCCACCATAAACAGTGTTGATGCTGCACCGCTTTCCTGCCCTGAGACGCAATACAAATCAATCAAAAAATCTATAATAAACAGAGGAATGAGGTTACTGTACTGTATATTTACACACAAGTCAACTGTTTTCAGTGGAATGACGTCATGTTTCAGTCACCGTCGTCTGACATCATCATGCCTCTTTGTGGGGAGTTTGCATGTTCTCCACATGTTTGTGTGGGTTTCCACCCATAACATGTAAACATGTGGTCCCTGTATAGATTCCTGATGCATTGCACCCCAGCACTGGATAAGCAGTAGGATGAATGGGTGGATGAAAATTCCAAATGTGTGTTTTCATTATTTGCATTATGTCTTTTTTAAAAAAAATATTGCGTAGAATTCCAATGAAGATTAATCATATTAAGGCATTTTATTAGATGGGAAGTAGTAGATTTTCAGCACTATTTTGTGAGGCAGTGAGTTCCTTGTGACTTTAGTCTGAATCAGAAGTTGGAGTTTCAGGTTATATGTAGCTGGGGTAGCCAGCTTTGCTCAGGACTCGAACCCGTCACTCTCATAGCAGCTCCGGCTCCCTGAGTTCTTCTTCCTCTTTATTGGGTTATTTTTGTCTGCTGGTCTAACTCAGGATCTGCCTTTTCTTTGCTGATACCTTGTTTCCGAGTCAAGAGATTTCTGTGTCTTGCATTCTGTGTCTTGGTTTTTTGCAGCATTTTTATGGCTCCCTTGTACTTGGATTATCCTGGTTCCTGTCTCTCTCCACATCTTCTTTGCACACTTGGTCTTGGAGCCATGCATCCTATCAGTTACTGGGGACATGGTGTTTGGCCCAGCAGAAGTGTGACCTGTCAGGCAGAAAACTGGCAGTGCGGCTGGGGTGATCCGGTTTGGCCAGTGCTTGCTCACACTTTCTCATTTGTGGAAGAATAAAATGAGTGTGGCCAAGTGCAACAAGCTGAATACTTCTCTACTTTCAATAAATTTTACAACATTTACTTCACATAAAAATATGAAATTAATTATGCATGTTCTATGGCTTGCAGATCATCTCATTTTTCCAAAATAAGAACACCTAGCCATCCATTGGTCCATCAGTTGTATCTGCCCCTAAATGCTTATCCTGGTCAAGGGGGGCTGGACCCCCTTGCTATCTGTGGCAGCACAGGGCACTTGTCAGGGGAACACCCGAGACAGATAAGACCCCATTACAAAACAGACCAACTACAGGAACTGTGGCCGAACTGCATGCTTTTGGTCACTGGGAGGAGAACAGAGTACCTGGAAGCAGCTCAGGTGACACAGGGGAAATCATGCAAATGCCAGACAGACGGAGTGGGGCCAGGATTTCAGCTCCAACCCCAGTGAAATGAGACAGCATTGCTGAAAACTTTAACCAGAATGTATTACTGTAAATAATAACCACATTCATTAGCTTATTTACCATTTTGCCAATGAGCTGCAGTCAGTGATGATAAATATATTCTGTTCTTACACACCCAGTATTTAAAAATGCAATTTATGTCTAATCCACATACAAAACATAAAAACTTGCAAAGCTTTGAATTAACAATTAGACAGAGTATCACACTACTTACAAAACATACAATAGGCTCCCTGGTAATTCACTACTAATCTGTCAAAACACATAGTGCCTAAAAACATGTCAAAATATATTTTCATTATTGCTGTTATAAGCAATACACTTTTGTTTGTGTTTGCTTCTTTGTTCATTGTGTTGCAAACTATATAATATAAAATGTATTAAGTCAGCTTTCTAGAAAATGCAATGCCTGTCTGCTTGGTTCTTCTTGTATACTTGACTTATCAGGCACAGCTGGTTGCTTGTTCTCATTAGTTGAAATTAGTCAATAAACCATCTGTCTATAATTCTGCCTCATTTACAGAACTCTGACAAGGTGATTTTATTTTTCAACCAAAAATTATCACAAAATTAAGGAAGACAATTAGGACCACAGCATTTTTAGAGTAAAGGAAAAAAAACACTAAAAATTTAAAACTTAAATGGTAGAAATATATCCCATTGAGTTATCTGTAGGAGGTGAATCGTCTTACATGACGGCACCATACAGATGTGAGCTGTCTGTAGGAGGTGAATCGTCTTACATGACAGCACCATACAGATGTGAGCTGTCTGTAGGAGGTGAAACGACTGATATGACATCACCATACAGATGTGAGCTGTCTGTAGGAGGTGAATCGTCTTACATGACAGCACCATACAGATGTGAGCTGTCTGTA